>LZPO01027508.1:0-16791 GCA_001675575.1 Neotoma lepida | reverse complement strand
GCAATAAGTTCTGTAACTCTTATAATTAAGTGTAGGGCAGGGGAGATAGCTCAGTTGGTAAGGAAAACATGAGGGCCTAAATCCTCCAGAACCCATGTTAAAAAATTCCAGGTGTGGTGGTGTGCTTACCACTGAGCTCTTGCCAGCTCTAGTGTATAATTCTTACACTGTTGACTTTTTGTTTTATCTGGAGACTGTAGGAAGTAATCAATCTTAAAACAGATAGGGAACTGTTTTACTGTTGAAAGATGCATGCCAATTATTACAATTTTTTTTGTTTGTTTTTTTTTTCGAGACAAGGTTTCTCTGTGTAGCTTTGCGCCTTTTCTGGCGCTCACTCTGTAGTCCAGGGTGGCCTCGAACTCACAGAGATCCGCCTGCCTCTGCCTCTCGAGTGCTGGGATTAAAGGCATGTGCCACCACCGCCCGGCCAATTATTACTACTGTAATTAAATAGATCCATACAACATTCTCAGTATCTTAGGGAGGAGCTCAGAAGTGGGCAGTATTTGTACACAGTAAATCAACTGTTTGAAACTGTGGCCTTGTAATTCTTTATTTGCTCTAGGTGTATTTCTAGTACATTTTTGTCTTGTTCTCTTGTTTATACTCTATCTTGCCTTAAAGAAAATATGCATATCTTTAGATTTGACTTTTCTTATTGATTGATTTGTATATGATTTGGCAACTTGGATCCAAGATTGACTCCCTCTTTCGAGGAGTTTTGTAGTTTTATAGTTTTCTCTTCTATCATTAGTATAACTGACTCTAATGCTGTGGATAAAACATGCCCAGATGAATCTCTCTCTGCCCTTTTGTTTGCAAAGGAGTGAACTATGTAGTAATTATTTCTTCTGTGTTTAATTGAAAATTCTAATTAATTAACTAATTAATTAATTAATTTTCTATTATCTATTAATTATCTATTTGTAAGGTCAGTGCTGTCTTCTACCTGTGTATTGAAGTCAGGCATGACAGAGGAACCTTTACTCTGAGCCATCTTACCAGCATTGGTTGAGATTTTTACTGACATAGCTATATTCACATGATAGAAGAAATGAGATCCCATGTACTTTAATTTTTTTTTGTAGTTTTCAACAATGGTAACTTATAAAACTGTATTTCAGTATTACAGAATACTGACCTTGATACAATAACCAGTATTATCAAATGTTCCTAGTTTTACTTGTATGTGTGTGTTTTTGGTTCTCTTTAGGTTTGTCATTTGTATAGGTTTGCATGCCTTCCACTATTGTCAAAGTATGGAACAATTCCATTACCAACAACAAAAAAGTTCCTTCTGTTGGTCTTTTATAGCCACATAATCCTTTTTAAAATAAACCCAAAAGAGTGCATATCACATGATTTCATTTACATAACATTGTTTAAATTACAAAATAATAAAAATGGAAAGAAGTCAAACTCATAGGAAAGGCAAAAGATGAAAAGGATTATAGCCACTGTAGTGATGGACACTCTTGGGGTTTATTTTTATACATAGATGTAAATTTTTTTTATCATATTAATCTTCTGTCCCCCCTCCAGCTCCTTTCCTTTTCTGACCCAGGTACTCTTCTCCTTTTGGGGGTTTTGAAAGATTAATTAATTTTGATGACCCAGTGAGTTTCATTAAGATTTCTTACAGAGTCCTGTGTGAGGAAGTATTTACAGGAGTATTGCTTTTTTCTAGTGGCTACACCACTGAAGAAATGAAAATCTTTCTCCTTCCCCGAGTAGCATTACCTGGTTATAGATACTAAGGAGGGCTGATAAGGTTCTCTAAGTTCATTAAATCCCATCTCTGACAACCAGTAAGAGGTCTTTCATTCCCTGTTCAACTCTGCCAGTGTCTAGGACATGCTGCTGTGTTCTAAGACTGCCCACTCCATCCTCACAGCTCTGTTACAAAGTTCTCTTAAAGTGAGTACAAATCTGTCTCTCTATAATTTCCACCCACTGGTTCTAATTCTATCCCTGAGACCACACAGAAAAAGTGTAGTCCTTCTTCCATCTTCCATATGTCAGCCCTTCCTTCAAATATTTGAAGCCAATTATCAAGTCTCTCATGATTGTTGGGGCAGGCTAAAAAATAGCCCCCTACAGATGTCCATGTCCTAATCTCAAGAACCTGTGTGTATTATCTGATACAGCAAAGGGGGCTTGGTAGATGTGACTAAATTAAGGAACCGGAGGTGGGGACTTTACCCTACAGGCTCATATAATTATAAGAGTCCTTGAGGAGAGGTAAGGTCAGAGAAAAGGGGATATGATAAAGAAAGCAAAGGCTAGAGCAGTGGTTCTCAACCTTCCTAATGCTGTGACCCTTTAATACAACTCTTCATGTGTGGTCACCCCCAACCGTAATTATTTTTGTTGCTATTCCATAACTGTAATCTTGCTACTGTTAGGAATTGTAATATAAGTATCTGCGTTTCCAGATGGTATTAGGTGACCCCTGTGAAATGGTCATTCAACCCCCAAAGGATCATGACCCACAGGTTGAGAACAACTGGGTTAGAGTGATGTAGTTTAAGAAGATGAAAGAGCCACAGCCAAGAAATGCAGGGGACCCTAGAAGCTTGGGGGCAGGGGTAGAAACAAGAAACTAGAGTCTTCCCTAGAGCCTCCAGAAGGGATACAACCTGTCCACATACATTTAAACTACTTTATTTTGTTTTTTGAGGCAGTCTCCTACAGCCCAGATTGGCTTCAAACTTACTAGGTAGCTAAGACTGACTTAAACAGCAGCTTGTCCTGCATCTATCTCCCAAATGCTGGTGTTACAGGCATGTGATACTACGCTGGGCTATACATTTATATTTTTTTTTACCTCTAAAACTGTAAGATAATAACTTGAATATTTCACAAACTTGTGATATTATAGCACAACAGGAAACTAATGCAACCATTCTATTACCGAACTAAAAGAGTTCCTCCACCATTCTTCAATGATAGCGTCTAATCTTGCTTTGAGGATATTCCCAATCTTGTTTTGTCTAAAATCCCATGTTTTCCCTTCCTCCTCAACCCACATCCTACTCTAGTTCAAAAATTGTTTAAGACTGTCTCTCTCACATTAACATCAGGGATCCATATGGTCCACTTGCACTTACCAAGCACATTATCAGAGTAAAAACTCAATAAATATTAAGTTGAAAGGAAATAATTGTTCAGAACTCTGAATAGTTCTGGTATTTTAAAAGAAGAAGTGGTTTTCTTTTTCTTTTTTTAAAAAATTAATTATTTATTTAGTTTATGTGCGTTGATGTTTTGCCTGCATACTTATCTGTGTGAGGGTGCCAGATCCTCTGGAACTGGAGTTACAGACAGTTGTGAGCTGCATGTAGGTGCTGGGAATTGAACCCGGATTCTCTGGAAGAGCAGCCACTGCTCTCAACCACTGAGCCATCTCTCCAGCTCTGGTTTGATTTTTCTAACCCTCGAAACTAAGTTCATCCTATTTACAAGAATGTAAGACTAGCGAATGTAGAGCTAGAGAAATAGCTCAGCAGTTAAAAGCATGCATTGTTGTTGCAGAGGACATGAGTCTAACTCCCAGCACCCATGGCAGGCTGAAACTCCAGCTCTAGGAACATGGCCTCCATAAGTACTGCACTTACATGCACAAATCCACACTCAGACATGTGTACATGTATACTTTTTATGTATGAGTGTTTTCCCTGCATGCATATATGTGTACCATGTGCTTGCCTGTTACCTATGGGGCCCAGAAGAGGGTGTTGGGTCCCCTGGAACCAGAGTTAGAGAAGATTATAAGCTACCATGTGAGTGCTGGCAATCAAATCCCCAGGTCTTCTTGAAGAGCAGCCAGTGCTTTTAACTGCTGAGCTATCTTTCCAGCACCACACATACACAATTTTTTAGTTAAATCAAATTATTTTTAAAAATAGTGACTGGAGATTAGATAGCTTAATTCAGACTTATATAACTATGCATTAATAAAATCACTGTGAAAAGTAAAGATAAACGTTACTTATGTTATGCATATGATTTAAGTATTCTAAAAACAGGCTTCTTAAACTCTACATTACTTTGTGCATATGTATGTATGTATTGTATGTATGTATGTATGTATGTATGTATGTATGTGTATGTGTGTTGGTAAGTATATGTGTGATGGTACACCTGTGTGTACATGTATGTATGCATGTGGAAGCCAGAGAACACCAGAGACACTCTTGCTTATAAATTGTGGAGGTGGATGAGGTCTCATGGGCCCTGCTATGAAAGGATTTTGGCAGGCCCAGTCTTGCATAGGTCTTGTACAGGTATCTCAACTGCCGTGATATCAAGAGTGCAGTAGCCATGTCATGTTCTAAAGACAGTGTTTTACCTACTTTACTCCATTCTTNCACTTTTGTCTTCTACAATGGTCCACAAGCCTTGAAGGGGATAATATATAAGTCTCATTTGTGGCTGATCATTCAACAATGCCCTTTTTTTTTTAGCACTTTGACCAGTTACAAGTCTTTGCAGTTACTACTTACTGACCACAGCAGAGAGGAACTTCTTTGACCATAGCTGACAGCAGCAGTAATCTATGGGTATAAACATAATTATTTAGATGGCAATTATTTGATGGGTACATCATATCCATTTATAGGCTTGTTTTTTTCATTTAGCATAATTTGAGAGCCTGCTGAGTGGTTGCATGTGTTGATCATGCATTTCTTTTCATTAATGAGTAGTATTTTTGCTTAGCCATTTACTTGTTGAGAGACATGAATTGGTTCTACTTTATGACTATTGTGAGTAAATCTGTGTCTTAGTTCCTGTTCTGTTGTTGTAAAGAGACACCATGACCAAGATAGCTTGCATTCTTTCTTCTTCTTCTTCTTCTTCTTCTTCTTCTTCTTCTTCTTCTTCTTCTTCTTCTTCTTCTTCTTCTTCTTCTTCTTCTTCTTCTTCCTTCTTCTTCCTTCTTCTTCTTTCTTCTTCTTCTTCTTTTGTACTGGTCTTTTAAATTAGGAATGTATTTTATCTTTACAACATATCTACATTGTGACTCAAAGTTTTCATCAAATTTGTATTTAGATTTCAAAAAATTGTGAAAAAGTAGAGTCACATACTTAAGTTGGCTCAAACTCTTTTAGTAACTTAAGTCAGTAATTAACTCTTGAACTTAGATAGTTTTAAAATTTATTTTATGTATGTGAGTGTTTTGCTTACATGTATATTTGTGCACCATGTGTGTGCATTGACCATGGAAGCCAGAAACAGTGTCAGATTTCTAAGAACTTAGTTACAGATGGTTGTGAGTTGCTGGGAATTGAATGCTGATTATCTGGCAGAGCAGTCAGTGCTCTTAACTGCTGAATTATCTCTCCAGCTCCTTAACTAGGTTTTTTTTTTTTTTCAATTTTGACTCATTTTTAATCATGTATATGTATGTATGTGCATGTGAGTGCAGGTACCTCTAGAGGCAGAGAAGTTGGGTCTCCTGAAGCTGATGGTATAGGTGGTTGTAAATTGCCTGATGTGGGTGCTGGGAATTGAACTCATGTCTTCTGGAAGAACAGGAATTGCTTTTAACTGCTGAGTCATCTCCCCAGCCCTACTAAGTAGAATGTTAAAAGTTAAAAACTCGTATTTTGAATTGTATTAGTTTCATTTCAGAAACTCTAAGTTTAATATGTGTGGTGACAACATTGGGCTGGGCAGCTTTGTTCTGTTCTATTGTTTCCCCTAGCTTTGCCAACATATCCTTAATTACTGCAGCTTCATAATAAATGCTAATATTTCTGGTAGTGTAAACCTTCTGTAATTATTCTTGGCTATTATGTTTTCTATTAATTCTTTATGTTTTCATATAAAGTTTAGAATAACCTTGTCAATGTCCATTTGTAGCCTTCCTCAGAGTTCACTATTGTTTGTACGATTAGCTGCATGTTTGATAGGAAAAGCAAAGCAAAATTGAAATATTGATGGTATCTAGTCTGTTAACTCATAGCTTAGCTGACTCTGAAATACCGGCCTCGCTGTTCTTGAGTTATATTTTCATTTTTATGGAATTATGAAGTATAATATGAGTTGGCATAGTCTTTCCTGGCCATTCCAAAATATCAGTTATTTAAAATAAAAATGCAAGTCACACAATATAATTTAAAAAATATAGTGTGGTAGTGTGGTAGTTTGAATGAGAGTGTCCTCCATTGGTTCACGTTTGGATGTTTGGTCCCCGGTTGGTGGAGCTGTTTGGGAAATATTAGGAGATGTAGACCTGCCAGGGAGGTGTGTCACTGGGGACAGGCTTTTAGGTTTCCCAGTGTGCTCTGTGTGCCTTCTGCTTGTGGTTGGAGCTGTGAGCTTTCAGCTGTTCTTGCTACCAACGATGGACTCTAACCCTCTGGAATCCTAAGCCCAATGAAGTATTTTCTTTTTATAAGTTGCAGCAGTAGAAAAGTAACTAATACAAGTAGTAAGGAAAAAATAAATAAATGTGTCTCATTATTTCTTTTAATCTACCAGCGAATGGAAGCCTAAAAAGGATATAGAACTAGAGAGGAGGTTAGAGTAGCCTCTGGTTTTAGAGCTGACATTATTCTATAGACTGCCTCTACTATTTAATACAGCGCCTGACACAGTAGGTGTTCAGATATTTGAATAAGTAAATGGTGTCATTATACTTAGCAGAACTCTAATTAGAAATGGAGCTGCTTGTAGTTTACAAGCAGGCCTTCTTTTACTATAAACTGAGACTTGGTAGAAATGACTGAGAAATATTTTATGAAGTAATGCTTAGAATTTAGGCTTTGTTAAATCCCTTTAGAGGGTGAAAAGAAATGTTTGGAGACATAATTACAGTAGTATTGCTGAGTATATTGGTGTAACTCGTGAGATATAACTTTAAAGTGAATCACCCAGATTTAAATGGTGCACTAGTAAAGCACATCACCTCATGCTTTTTAAGTAGTTCTCAAATTGTATTCACACTAGACCAGTTAGCTGGTTAACTGTTCATGTTAACATAAACATTTTACATTTAATGTTTTGATTTCATTACCACGTAAGTGAAATGACAGTACGTTTTGTTCTGGAATTTTCCCCATTGGAATAGAATGTCTACAACAGTTTTTTAAAGCTAGAAAATGTAAACAAAAACAGAAACAAACTTAGTAGGACTTTATGGTATAAAGTGAGCAGTCAAGAAAACATTAGTGTTGTTTTCTTCCCAATATGGCCAATTGAATCTTTCAGTTATAAAATATTTAAAATATGCTTGATTTTAAAAAGTATATGACAAGAAAAACTCATTTAAAATGAATGAAAGAGTGTAAGGATGAACAGGGGGTTGGGAGAATAGCT
The DNA here is from genome assembly GCA_001675575.1 of Neotoma lepida. Lineage (NCBI taxonomy): Eukaryota > Metazoa > Chordata > Mammalia > Rodentia > Cricetidae > Neotoma > Neotoma lepida. The sequence continues at coordinate 9,465 of LZPO01027508.1, read as the reverse complement.
CAGTTGGTGAAGTACTTGCCACAAAAGGATGAGTGCCTGAGTTTTTGCCCAGAACCAATATAAAAATGCTCAGTGTGGTGGCACTTGCTTGTAATTCCAGCACTGGGGAGGCAGGCAGAGGTAGGTATCTTGAGTTTCCTGACCAGCCATCCTAGCCTACTTGGTGAATTCCGGCCTGTGAGGGTCCCTCTTCTCACCTGAGGATGACTTTGAAACTACTAGGTACCCTGGAGACTTAAATGGACACAGATGACCTGGAACTTGAGAGCACAGAGCTGCTAGAAACCAAGATACAAGTTTCTACAGATTGCATAGGTTAGGGGCCAGATTGGAATTATATTAGGGAAAGGGCTAGCACATACTAAAGGTCTGAAAAACACATACCCTATAGAAGGAGTCAAAGAACGCTCTCTCTAGCTGTGGATTTGAGTAGAAATTTAAAAATTCAGAACTTAGGGCCATGTATATGTTCATGTGGTGTTTGAATAATCAGTGTTTGCATGATATGTAAAAGTCTAAGCCAAGAATTATATCTTAGATTTGGATCTTAAATGCTTCTGATACTGTATTAGTCAGCATTCTCTAAAGGCACAGACATTATAGAGTGAATAAATTAGAGAGGCTTACAGACTGTGGTCTGGTAGTCCAACAATGAGACTGGACATCTCAGCAGTCCAGTCTGCTGCTGGAATCCCAAAGGAGCCTAGAGAGCTTCTGATCTTCCGTCTGTTGGAATCTTGAGGAAGTAGGTTATAACACCAATGAGAGAATACCTCAGCAAGGATGGATGGATGGATGGATGGATGGATGGATGGATGGATAGATAGATAGATAGATAGATAGATAGATAGATAGATAGATAGATAGATAGATAGATAGATAGACTGACGACTGACTGACTGACTGACTGATGACTGACTGACTGACTGACAACTGACTGACGACTGACTGACTGACTGGACTGACTTGCCAGCAGGAGTGACGGCATGCAGGCACATGTCCTGTTATGTGGGCTGCCACCAGAAGGAATGGCCCAGATTTAGGGTGTACCTCCCCACCTCAAATGATCCAATCAAGAAAATCCCTCACAGCCTAGCTGCTTGGCTTTTAAAAAGTTGTTTCCTGAGGTAGTCAAGTTGACAACCAAGATTAGCCATAATAGGTACCTAGCAAACCAAACTGAGTTCCTACCAATAAGAAAAGGTCTTCACATGGCAGGGAATAATCATTGTTAATAAACAATAAACCTTGTTACATAGAATAAGAACACACAAAAAACTATGTCAAGACAGACCATACTGAGAGAAGGAACTTTGTAATAAGGAACCAAATCCAAAAGACACTTATTGGGGCAAACATGCAGATTATGAAATGGGGATTTTAATTTTGTTTAAAGAATGAATGACAAAGCTGGAAACATGTTTCAACCCCCAAGTGGCTGTTGGATTTGTCAGGTGGCTTTGGAAATGAACCAAAAAGAAAGTGTAGAAATGCAAAATAAAAAATCTTTAAACTCAGTGCCAGTGTTAAATAGCAGGTAGCCACAACTGGAAAGAAAACTTACTGGGATGTGATTCTGAGTTTGTTAGAAAGAAAGCAGCCCAGAAGCAGAGGCCTGGATAATTGTGGTAAGAATAAAACATGGGAGATACATTTCAGAAGGTGATGTGGGGGAACAATATTTGAAGTGATTAATGGCTTAGATTTTAAAGAGAAGAATAGAATCGTCACATTTAGAAGTCCAACAAATAAATATGAGGAAATCTACTCCTGCAAACATGGGCTTATTTTTATGAACTGTGGCACAGCAGACAGAGATCTTAAAATAGAAACCTGAAGATAGTGGAATAGTCAAAATGGTCAAAGAAGGGCCGACCTAGAATTATATCTCTAGTAAAAGTCTTTTGAACATGATGGTAGAATAAAGATATTTTACAAAAAGAAATATACTACCACAAGGCCATTTTCCCTCCAAATATCTTAGATTTATTTTTGATCTTGAAGTAAGAAGGGGCATAGTTAAGTATGTGAGTAAATCTAAATGTAAGAAATTCAAAGAAATCACTGTTGTGCTAAATTCTTTCTTTAAATTATTTTATTTTATGTTTGTGAGTATTTTGTATGCATGTATGCTTGTGTACCACATGCATGCCTACTGCTCAGGGAGACTAGGAGAGTGTGTCAGAGTCCCTGTTACTGGAGTTAAAGACAGTAGTATGCCACTACTTGGGTGCTAGGAATCAAAACCAAGTCCTCAGGAAGATCAGTCAGTGTTGTTAACTGCTGCACTATCTCTAGCCCCTACTGTCTATGTCTTAAATAGTGCGTTAAACTGCCTCTTTGTTTGAGTGTCTAGGGTAATACTCTCAATTTTTCAATATCAGGAAACATGTTTATGACTATAGGATAGGAAAGTAGTGGTATTTTTCTGTTTTGTCTGTAAATGAAAGATTTTTATATTTATCAGAAAAGGAGAAATCAATAAATTTGGCTAACTTAAAATTAAGAAATTACTTTAATAGGAGATGTTTTTAAAAAGGCAAGTCAGAGTTGGGATAATTTGTAAATGGTTATAACCAGAAAATAAAAAGAATTAAGCAGTAAGATAAGTTTCTATTTCACATAATTGGTATTGTTAGGCTTTTAAAATTCCTCTGGTCCTGAATGGGATCTTTGGGCAAAGAAGGGAGTGGAGTGTGTGTGTGTGTATGTTTGTGTGTGTATGTTTGTGTGTGTGTGTGTGTGTGTGTGCACGCAAGCATGCAAGATTAGAACAAAATATAATGTATGTTAATGCCATAGTGAAACCCATTACCTTGTATGATAATTTAGAAATTTAATTAAAAAATAAAAATTGAGCCTAATGACCAATATTTTGTATATTATTTTATTATTTAAAAATCATTTTAATTATGTATATGTGTGTGGATATATGCAAGTGAGTGTGGTTGCCTGTGGAGGCCAGAGGCATTGGATCCTTCGAAGCTGGAGTTACAAGTGGTTATGAACACTCTTAACCTATGAGCCACCTCTAATGAGAAAAACCATCATTTCCGTTTGTTATTTTTCTTTAGTGGGAAACCTGTGGAGCACCAGTTGGTACTCTAGGAAGCTTGTGAGTAGATATGCTATGGTTCTACCTGCAAGTACTCCTGAGTCTATAAATTTGACCAGGGAAGCAACCATGATCAAATCTGCTGCTCTGGCTGGTCTTTTCTTTCTAGGAGATTAAAAAAAAATGTTTATCTTCATTTAGAGCTATACTCCAGAATCAGTAAATAGAACACTATGAATCTGCTGCTACAGTTCATACCATTTGAAAGGATTAACATTTGGTTTATTCTCTCTTAATCCACAGCTATTAGGAAATAACCTTAAACTTGAGGATTTACTTTGCAGAAATGATTTCCTTCTAATGTATGCTGTTTGAAAGGAATTCAAAAATCCCGTTACATAAGAGGCTATACAGTATTAATTCCATGCACTGATATTTAGTAGCCAGGTGTACATAAAAATTTTTAAAAGATATCCCTAATTTTAAAAGTAAAATACATGCATGCCTAAGAAAACTTGGAAAATATGAACATTTAGATGATGATAAACTTTTAGTAAAGTTCAAATTAATACTTGTAGTATATTATTTTGCCATTTTTATCTTTGTGTTCGTGGTTGAAAGTAAGTCTGAACTCTAAAATGAATTTTAACTTATGCTAAAAATTATATAGACAATTGGTCACATCAAAATGAACCAAAATTTATAGTCTAACATTAATACCTGTACCTTCTTATTCTCTCTAGTTTTCCAGGGCATGATATTTTTAAAAAAGTTGTGACCACGTTAAGTCCTTTAAAGATATAAAATTGGAGCATGTGCCTTTCAGTTCTAAGAGCTGGGTAGGCATCCTTTGCCAGCTGGCACAAAGTTAAGCTTTATCAGTAGAGGGTGCTCCAGCATGGAAGGGGCTTTTCTTCCATGTTCTCTCTCCCTCCCCAACTGTGTTGTCCTCAATTTGCAAAGGGGTAAAGAGAGGTGGTGAGCTCACTACTAGTGAGTTTTGAGCCTACTTCAGGGGCCCTTGTAAATCCCTCTGGCACCCTTCTTCCTCCAGTAGTTATGAATAAAAATGCCTCCAGGCACTGTCAAATGCTCCTCCTAGTTAGTTGAGAACTGTGAGTAAAGCACATATTCACTGCAGATAAGGTTTCTTTCTCTTGCTTTTGTTCTTGTTTTTATTTATTTATTTATTTATTTATTTATTTATTTATGCATGCTTTGTTTTGTCTTAGTTAGGGTATCTATTGCTCTGATAAACACATTGACAAAAAGCAAGTTAGGCAGCAAAGAGTTTATTTAACTTCCACTTCTATACCACAGCCCATTATCAAGGAAGTCAGGGCAGGAACCTGGAAGCAAGACCTAAAGCAAAGGCCGTGGGAAGTGCTGCTTACTGGCNTGCTCCCCATGGCTTTCCCCGCCAGCTTCCTTACACCATCCCATACAGCCGTCTGAGGATGTCACTGCCCACAGTGGGCTGGGCTTTTCACATCCATCACTAAACAATGCACCACAGGATTGCCAACAGACCAGTCTTCTCGATTGTGACTCCCTTTTCTCAGATAACTCTTAAGCTTGTGTCAAGTTTGCCAGAACCAAAAGCAAAACAGCCAAAACCCAAAACCTACCTGGACAGTTTTGGAGATAATATTTTCATTATCGTCTTCATTTATTCTTTATGCTCCTTTTTGCTTAACTCCCTCCTGAATGCCATATTCTTCTACCCAGATGCTCATTAGCCATCTTCACTTAATCATTATCGGTTCNTAAATGATAAAGAAACTTGCTTTGTGTCTTCCCCATGTACAGCTATCCTCATTTTGTTTGATGGCAGTTGTGGTTTTCTAGGCCACAGACCTTACTGTAATCCACAACCTGTTTATTTCAAGGCGCACTAACATTCTGTCAGGAAATCCTGCTGGCTCTACCTTTGCAATTTACTTAGAATCTGACCATTCAACCCTGTTGTCCTGACACCATCCTTTCTTGATCAGTTGACTGCAGAAGCTCTGTGTCTTTAATCTGTTCATAATAGCATCTTGAGTAACTCTTTTTAAAAATTTTAAATCAAATCATCATTCTTTTCTTCAGAGCTCTACAGAGACTCCTACATCTCACCCAGAATAAAAGCCAATGTACCTAACATATAATGCATGCTCAAAAATAATGGTTAAATTAATGAGGCACTAAACCAAACCTATTCACATACATTCCCTCCTCATGCTTCATCTTACTGACCTTTATGCTATTGATTGCCTCTCTTTTTAATCATCTTTTGCCTCTGGTCAATCTGTTTCCTTTGTGGCTCACTTTCTCAGTGTCAGAATTCTGACTCACTTCTTCTTATACTCATCATCTATCAGTTACACCACTGGATAGACTTGTCATCTCTGTTTTGATCGTTCATAACTGTGTTTTTGGTTATTCTTGTAAAGCTTTTATCTTCAGTGCAATCATTTTGATTTGTTTATTACATGTGCTTATATATTATATAGTTACCTACATCCTAAGTNTTCATGATGAAATTGACATCCTGTTTTGCTCAGTAGCTGACTCTTGACTACCACTTCCCCTTGGTACTCTGCTTTAAAATAGGACATATATTTTAAAATTCTAAGTTGAAGTTCTAAATCTTTTCCCTCAAGGGAAATTAGATTTTAGTATTTAGTACAGTTCTAACTATGTAGCGAGCATGTAATAAGCATGTATTCATTGCAATAGCCCCTTTGGCTTTTTCTTCCATTGATTTTCACCCAAAATGATTATTCTTGACTGACTTTTTAATGACTAATTGAGTTCTTGGCCCTTAGTATAATAAACATAACTTTTTTTCATTATGAACACAGCAATACTAGCTCTGGCTCCTCCCTCTCTATCTTATTCTTAAAATGCTAATATGTAAATTTAAAGTAATTTATAAATGTCTTAAATTATGTTATAAATGAAGCTGAGGGTAGTTTAGAGGAGTAAGTTATTAACTTTAAAGAATCATTTATTTCTTAGTTCTTGACTCAGCAATTCATTTGGCAAATGTTTTTAAGTGTTTATTATATTGTTTACTGTATGTGAAAAGAGCTAGTGTTACAAAAGGGAATTAAACATAGCTGATGTGTTAAGGTATTCCTTTATTTTATACTTAAATCTCTAAGATTTGAAAATATAGAAGATGGATTATTGACATTTGTCAAGTGGAGAAAGTGAACAAAGAATAATTTCACTGATTTTTGACTTTTTCTACTCTCCTTTTTGGTCATTCTGTAAAATGTAGCAAGTGAGAGTTAGATATTTGAGATTGAAAACATGCGCATTTAGGTTTTTAATGAATAAAGATTTTTGAGACACTAATAGCATGTAAATAGTATTCTAAATCTTTAAGACTTATTTGTAGCTGTGAGTTTGTGAGAATTGAATTTGCTGTTTGGAAAGAATAGCTATTGAAAAATATGCATGTAAATGTAATGTCAACATTATGTCAGTGAACTATATAAAAATCTAATGATAGATTTCTTATAGAATAAATTATTTTGATTACAGACTTAGGAAAGTTACAGTGTAATAACAGGGAAGAGCTGAATGACAATCATTTTCTTATTAATCTCTTTATATTCCAGTACACTATGTAAGAAGTATATTCTTACATAAGTGGGATCATATAATTGCCTTCTATATTATACTTCTGGTAAGCAGAAGACCAAATTAAAATATGAATACACCAGTGAGGTTAAAAACAAAAGATTTCTCTAATGGCAAAATGGTTTGTAAGAATAGTTGAAGTAGCTCACATTATTATAAACCTAAGTGATTCTTATTCAGTGTTTTTACTTAAACAAGACTAATAAATTAACCTATAGATCAGTAAACAGTTTTAAAGGATTCAAAAATCAAAAGGTAGGCCATTTGAGGGGTCTAATTTCTTTATTTACTTAAAATGTAACTGCATCAGATAACAATTAAGCTAGGTCAGTAGTTAATGGGAGTTGCTACATGCTGCTTTTCCCCTTCTTATTTTGTGCTTCTTTAATAAACAGATTTTTTTGCAGGGGGGATATGGGTGAAACATTTGGGGAAATGGAATTGTAGCTGCACAACTTATAATGAGGTTATTAAAATTCTGAAAGTCTTTAAGCATTTTTTGAAAGTCTTTTTAAAGCAGTTTAAAGAAAGTCATTTAAAAGGTTCATTTCCATTTTACAGCACAGGAGTACCTAAACTCAGTAATTATGTAGTGCTTTGTTTGTTTATTTTGACCAGACTAATTAGATTCTTGTTTTACACTCTCTTTACTCTTAATACANGTATCTGTGTGTCTATATTTAGTATAGATGTGGAGACCTGAGTGTGCACAGGACCTGTTTTCTTTCCTCCCTAAAATAGTCCAGCTTTAAAATATTTTCATATTCATCTATAGAGTTAGTTATGTTTGAATATGACAGTAGTAAAGAAGGTCTCATTAGAATAAAATCAATATTTTAGCAGACACTTTAAGAGTGTTTTAAAATGAAATAACTAGTGGTGACAATCTTAGATGTAGGTGTTGTTATCACTATTTTTATTGCTTTGCTGTGTGTGTCAATGTGGAGGTTAGAGGTTGACATCAGTGATCTTTCTTGATTGCTTTCCACTTTATGTGTTGAGGCAAGTTTTTAAAATTGAAACCAGAGTTTGTTGATTCTGTTAATGTTGATAGCTAGCTTGCAGGGAGGAGCCTATCTCTGCTCCCTGGGATTATAGGCAGGCAGCCATCAACCATTCCTGCTTGGCCTGGCATTTATGTGAATGCTGGAGTTTGAACTCAGGTCCTCATGATTATATAACAAGTGCTTTAAGCTGGGCAGTGGTGNCTCACACCTTTAATTCTAGCACTACAAGTGCTTTAAGCTGGGCAGTGGTGGCTCACACCTTTAATTCTAGCACTACAAGTGCTTTAAGCTGGGCAGTGGTGGCTCACACCTTTAATTCTAGCACTACAAGTGCTTTAAGCTGGGCTGTGGTGGCACACACCTTTAATTCTAGCACTCGCTGAGGCAGAGACAGGCGGATCTCCATGAGTTTGAGGCCAGCCTGGTCTACAGAGCTAGTTCCAGAATAGCCAGGGTACACAGAGAAACTGTCTTGATAAGCCAAAAATATATAAATAAGTAAACACAAACAAATAAATTTAGCAAGTGCTTTAGACCCACTGAGCCATCTCCCCAGTTCCAGAATATGTATGTATGTATGTATGTATGTATGTATACATTTTCTCTATTTTTTTCTTGTCTTCATGCTCATACTTAGCCTGGTTTTCATATACTGCTATTTAAATTTTAACATTCTTTTTCAGTTTTTTCCTTTCACCTTTCCCTATGGAACTAAACTTACCTATTAATATTTAATAATAATAAAATTGGAAGTGAGGCAAGTGCATGTTACTTTTAAGCTGATGACTACTACTTCAGTCATTCTTAACTAATTAAATATCTTCTTTTTCTACACTCTTGTTTACCCTTTTTTATTTATTTGTATCATTAGCTTGTGATTATGATTTTTAGTCTTTTTCTTTCTAGATAATCAAGAGGGAAAGATGGTAGAACATAAAAAATGACTATTGAATGATTTTTCATTCAATTTCTATTTGACTATGTTTGCCGCTGGCAGAAATAGACCTTTGTATATATCGAATAACATATTAAAAATTTAAACGATGTAATTACTTTTAGTCCACAAGAATATAGAATTACTATTTTTCCTACTTGTATGTTAGACACCATTGTTAATGGTTCAGAATCTAGAAGAGACTGTTCACAATTCTTATCCAGTATAGCCTTCAGCGTTCACTAGCAGTAATTCAGATTTTTTAAAAAAGTTAGTATGTAAAGTAATGGGTTTCAGTATGGCAATTTTATACTTATGTGTTGTTATATTGCATTTTAATTTAGAGTTCTCCTCACTGCTCTTTGATGAAGGGAGTCAAAGGATTACTTTGCTGTTTATTAAAAAGCAAAATCCAAAAAATAAAAAAAAATAAAAAGCAAAATCCGTACACAGTTATCACAAGACAGAATAGGGAATCCAAAACAGGTCACCAGCTGCTCTGCTGCTGCTCTTCCTTGTTCCAAGAGCTCTGTGCCTTCTTGGCTCTGCCTTATCTTTGGGTACACTCTCCATGAAAACTCCGCCTCTCTGACCCAAACTCTCCTTTCTATTGGTTAGCTGACTTGTGACAGGATTCCCTTAACAGCTCTTCCTTGCATTCCTTATCACCTACAGCCACTGATTCCCTTCTTCCTTCTGCTTTCAGTAACATCATTCTACTGACTTCTCTTTCCCCCTCCCTTAAGTCTTTTCCTCCCTTTTTATGATTTCCTTTCTAGTTTGCGCGCACACACACACACACACACACACACACACACACACACACACACACACAC
>LZPO01027507.1:195507-226154 GCA_001675575.1 Neotoma lepida | reverse complement strand
AGTATGCTGGTGCATTATCCATGTATCAAGTGGTGTGTGTGTGTGTGTGTGTGTGTGTGTGTGTGTGTGTGTATACACTGTCATTGTTATTAATATTCTTTTACTATTTGTAGTAGAGAGCTCCCTTTTGGAGCAAGTCTACTTAAAGCCATAAAACTTAACCCCCTACACATTCCCAGAAAAGAAACATGCAGTTCTTTTTGGTCTCTTAATCTATGTCCTCTAGAAAGAAAACCAGAGGAAAAATCTTATCTGCTAATATTTTTCTGGCTGTGCAATCTCAGAAAATTAAAGGTAAACAAAGATGACAAGGCGGGACAAGAAGGAATGTTTTGTAAACGCAGTGATGTGCCTCCCAATCTCCTTCAGAAGTGATAGGGCCACTCTAGTAGCTGACAGTTGGCACTTGGAGGGAATCCTGAGTTGCAGGCACTTTCCAGATATTGCCTCAGGTGATGTACATGCCTCAGATAGTAACATAGTCTTCCTTGAGCTGTCCACAAACAGGGACTCAACAGAATAGCAGTACAATGGTTTGGTCGCCTTGTGCTATTCAAGGCAACTTTGAAGGGTCATCTCAGTTTGAGCTACCATGGAGTTAGCTGAGGTCTCAACAGTGGTGAATCNTTGCCTCCTTACCCTACTTGACCCATTGTCCCGACCTCCACCCACTACTCAGGATCAAACTTAAACCTCCTTCCTGGTGGTCACTGTCCCAATTCTGCTTCCTCAGAAATGCAGTGCAGAAAACTATGTATTGAATTCTGCACCAAGGCTGTGTCATTTCTCCTGACTTCTGTCATAATATAGTCAAAAGAGACATAGGTCATCTGAACCTCTCAACACAGTATTACTCTGAGTGGATTCTCCAGCAGAGACGTCAACAGGCTAATGCATTGCTCTTTGAGGCTAGCACTCTATATTCAGCAATGGTCCTATACCATTTCTAATATTTCTTTTTACATTAAAATAGGTCCCTCTGGTCACATGCAATATTGAATGATATCTCATGCTAGTGAATCAAATGTCATTTCAGCTGTGCATCTCTCATGTGGAAACATAAAATGTATCAGGAAAGACAAACATATCAGAACACGTTCATTTCTGTAAACATAGACAATTGGACACCAAGAGGATTATTCAGTGAAGATGCTGTAATAACTTATAGTTGGTCTGTATATATGGCAGCCTGGACATTCGGCAAAATCAGTAACAAATTGAGCTAGACATTTAGGAGTGGATGGTATCGAGTTCATGATTTTGTGTTCTGTTACTACGCTCATTTAAGCATGTTCTCATAAAACTCAGCTTTAGTTTTCTACTCACAATGTTTTTCTCTTTTCTTCTACAGGTATTGGTTGCAGGAATAATCCAATTATGCATGCCAATAGATTTTTTTCCCTCAGAGTCTGATTCCCAAGGACTATAACCTATAACCAGGACTATAACCATAGGAAACTCAAACAAGGGGAGTGTTTCACCAAGATGATCATACTGATTAACAGATATGCTTGTTTTCTTAGTTATTGTAAGACATTTCTGGAGAGATATGAAGGGGTTGCATCTCAGGAGAATCACTGGGAGTAGGAAGACTTGGAGCAAATGAGGAACAAAAGGCCCCTCTTTCTTCCCATTGGTTAAAATCTGCCTTAATGGACAATACTTTCATCCTTCTAAGTTGGCCACTCAGCCAAGCCAGATGACCACCAGGGAGCCAGATCATTTTCCTGTCCAATTAGGCAGTGTATCAGTTCTTAAGGAGTTCTTGTCAGGTAATAGCTCACAAGGGGTCTCTTCAATGATGGTAGAAATAGTAGTTCCTGACTCCTGATTATCATGAGGTATTAATACCACTGTGCACATCAGAAAAGACAGAGTAGAAAGGGCTGATAGAGGTAGGATGGAAGATAAACTATGATCAGTACAATAATTAGGGGTGTGTGTGTGTGTGTGTGTGTGTGTGTGTGTGTGTGTGTGAGAGAGAGAGAGAGAGAGAGAGAGAGAGAGAGAGAGAGAGAGAGAGAGTCTTTCTGTGATGGATCTATATGCTTACTCTTGTATGATGTACCTACTTTTCCTCTCCCATTGTAGAAAGGTAGAAACAGAATAATAAGACCAGTAACAATAATGATTAGTAGTAGTCATACAGTTGCCTCATGGGGAATTGGTTCTAGGACCATTCCTGCAGATACTAAAATCAAGTCCCTTATAGAAAATGGTGGAGTATTTGCATATAACCAATACACATCTCCCATACACTATAAATCATCAAAACCTCTCAATTCTGAAATATTCTAAAATCTGAAACTTTCTGAGAGGGACATTATGTCATAAGGGGAAACTTTGTACTACTCAGGTTTGATGGGTTGCAGTCAAAATGCAAGTGCACTAAACACACACACATATGGTGAAATATGTGTGTGTGTTGCATATATATTTGAAATTGAAAATATTTCTGATCCCCAGAATTTTGAAGAATGGCTACTAAAACTCTTCCTTACATGCATGATATGAAGATAGATTTTTATACTGTATTGCTCAAAGAATGACAGAAACACATGTATGTTTAATATAGTTGTAATTGTTTTTCTGAGTATTTTCTATCCATGCTTGGTAGAATCTGTAGATGTAGAGCTTACACCACAGAGGGCTGGCTAAAGTGATAATAACAAGGCATATGACAGCATCAGGTTTTGCAGTTGACAAAATAGAAAAATATTCTTAATAGAGAAGGAATTGTAGAACAGTTTCCCCTCAGTCACCCCAAACATTTCAGCATGCTCTCTTTCACTAGAGGAGAGAATATGATGGCTGGAATGAACTGTATTTATTTCCCTGCACTGATGGGAGGTTAGGAAGAAACCAGTGATACTCAGACTTTGAAGGACAGCAGAGGTTAGACATAATATACTTTACTTTGTAAGTCAGGAAATAGATCCAGAGGGAAACATGAGTTCTATGTCAGCTTTTGCAATAAAAGAAAATGATTAAGAAAGAAGTGTTAGTATTAGTGTTAAATTAGGTGATGCCCTCATTAAAGCCTCATCTCTCACAAAAAAAGACAGGCACGGCTAGAGGCTTAACTTTTGCTGGATACCCCTTATATTCTATGGATCTCACATTCATTATTTTCTCTAACTAATTAATTTTCACAAACTGCTGGAAGGTTTCACCTATGAATTGAGAAGTTTAGAGCTTATACAAGTTTAAATTAATAATTAGTTGCTGTTGGAATCAAAACCTGACTTCAGATTCCAGATATCATGCTCATAAACCATTCTCACACTCCAGATGTGAAGCAGTTAAAGAATAGGGAAGCCAAAGTCAATGGAATCATGTTTTTGTNTTAATAACCGATTTCCATTTCCTATTAAATAAATTTAAAACACAAAAGATCATTAAACAGTGGCTTATCCTAAGTAAATAAAAGCTTAGTCATCTGTTTAAATCGACAAAATCTAGCTTTAATATAATAAACACACCCAGGAAAATAGTATTCCTAATGGCCACACCACTACTCGGGGCAGTGGCACTGGCTCTTCCTGTACCAGAATGTCTCAGGGTTAGATTCCAGGGTCTTCAAGCTTCCTCTTACCTGGAAATTGAAGCATTCAAGAGAACGAAGAAAGGAAACCCACTAAATGCTGGGATAGTTCTCCCTCTCTGAAAAATCTTTAATACTTCCGAGAATAGTAACAAACAGAGGCAGTGGGGACAAAAATTGCTGTAATACTGACAAAATGCCAANACAAGAAGTGGAGCGGCTTCTACGAACTGAAACAAGCCATGGCCAGCATCTGGAGCTGTCAGGGTTGTTACTTGGTTTATGTTGGCTCATTGCACTGCTCATGTGGAGGCGACATGTGATCTTTTTAGAAAAGTTATACACAAGTATAATTGGGAGGAAAAATGGATTGACATCTTTAAATACAACTGTCCTGCCTTTCACAGGGTAGTTAGTTTTTCTCTTAGCTAATTTATGGGATCCTCCACCTCCCTCCTCTGTCTCCTTTTCTCTTTCTTCTTCTGTCATGTTAAATATATATATCAGACAGAGATCTACATATGCCACAAATACTAACTTTTGGAGTCTCATAGCAACTCCGAGAGAGACATACTGTTATTTTTACTTTATAGATGAGCAAAGAACACACAAAACATTAAATATTTATCCTTGTTCACACAGCAAATGATATTTCAGCCAGAATAGGAACCTTAACAACCCACTCCAGAGTCCATGCCCATAAATGACAAAGTTATTTTGTCATGTAAAATTATAAATTGTATGTGCTTCTTGTATACCAATTTGGTTAAGCATTATCCTTTTTCATTTAGAAAAGCCACTAAAAGTACTTGCCCCAGTCCAAAGCTCTTTATTCAGCTTTTAGCCTACTTACACGTCTGAAAGATAGCTTCAATGAAACCACACAACCCTAACAGCACTGCTAGACTTTGGTTTGTGGAGGACTTCTGGGTGACAAGGTGTACTTGTTTTATTGGTTCATTTTTTCTTCATCTATGGTCATTGGATCATCTGCAGCCTTCCAGCACCCCCTGCTCTAGGCATACCATAGGATTTCCTACCTATAGTCTGAGCTCTGATATTCTACCACCTATTACATTCTCCCTTCCTTTCTAGACCGTGGAAACATATTCTTATCTTTCTAGCCCTTACTGCCATTAAGTAATAATTTAGTTATGAATCCTTTGTCCCCTTAGACTGAACTTTCCTTGAGGAGTTTTATTCTTTTAATGTTATTTCCTGTAAGATGTATGTATACATTGAAGACGTAAAATTAACATATGAATCTTTTTCCAAGAAAAACTGTAATGTGAAGAAAACACTTTCAAATATATAATGATATTAAGATGTGCTGGTAACTCCTTTTGGGAGAGATTTTCTTGAGCAGAGTTCATAATCTTGTCATGTTTACCTTAACAGTCTCAGTCAGCCAGGCAAATAAAGGCATAAAGACAAAATAACAAAAAACATATAAGATGAAAATAAACACAATATTATATACAGTCCCATATGATTTGTCACACATTGTTAAGAACCTGTAGGTCATTACTTCTTATTATCATGATGCCTAGTATAAAACCTTAACTGGAAGAGGCACATTGTCCTAGAATTTTCAGAATTTAAGGAACTTCACAGGGCAAGGACCTAAGTTTCAGTTTAACGAGGACCTAAGAGAGTGCCATAAAGAAATTACCCAGTGTCCAAGATAATTTTCCTATTACAGAACTGTACCTATCTCATGTCTAACCCCTTGTGCCTAATTAATCTCAAGGATGAATGTTTTCTCCAGGGAAATGACAGACTCATTAAGCACAAGACATGAGCNTTGTAACCAAGAAATCTACTCTTAAAGAAGCGGACTATTTCTTTTCCAGCTTCTAAGAAGTCAGCTAGGGGTCTGGCACACCCATCCCACATCAGTGTCACAGGCTGTTACTTTTGAACCTAAGCGTTCATCCCCTTTTGGATTAAATAAGACTAAAGAACCAGCTCTTTCTTGGAGCATTGGCTTTCTTCTTCCCTGTGTTGGTTAGGGAGCTTGGGAAGGGTATCATTTTCTTTTTTTTAAAAAAAAAAAAACATTTATTTATTTTTATGTACAAGTTCTCCACTTGCATGTATACCTGCAGTACCAAAGAGGGCCTCAGATCCCGTTAAAGATGGCTGTGAGCCACCATGTGGTTACTGGGAATTGAACTCAGGACCTCTGGAAGAAGAGCTAGTGCTCTTAACCGCTGAGCCATCTCTCTAGCCCTGGAAAGAAATCATTTTCTATAGTATTATTTTCTCCATCATAGTGCAAAGAGATAATAATCATCTTAGAAATTGTAAAAGAATTCTACTACCTAAGTTGAAAATATTAAAATTTCCTTGATGAGATCTACCTACTTGACTTCACGCTCTTTGCGGGGAGAAAATGCTTAAGATAGGAGAGTCTTTCCCTGTAGGAATGATTGTTGAGGGTTACTTGGCTTAGGTACCTATAGTACCTAAGTACCAGAAACATAAACCTAAGAATATATATATGTTACAGCTATGCTTATCTGACACTTGGTTGTGCTTAGAGAGAATTTGAATATTCCAGTGAATCAGACTAAAATGGGAAAAGATCTATAGACTTTTGGNTGTTCTTTCCATTACCTGGCAAAGAAAATTGGTAGGAAGTGGGGACCAGATAAATTCACATTAAACAATAATGTGTAATATGGACAATGAAACTGTAACTTAGTGAAAATACCAATAGATATTGATGCAAATAATTAATTGTATTAAATATTGATGTATTTGTTTAATATATACATTGCTTTTATTATATTTATATAATTTTGTTATATTTAATTTACTAAATCAGTATGATCATAACTAACATNATTCATGGATAGACAATAAAACTATGGAAAGAAGAACAGCATTGTTAAATTGTTTTTTAAACTTCCACTAAAGATGATCTAGACTACACTGAGGGCCTATTTTAGGAAAAAGAATTAATGTTCTGTGGTGGGAGATTCAGTGAGTATTTTTTNTAAAACCGAAGAAAATATGGACTATAATCACCCCCAGTTCCCTAAACCTAACACAGATCTACAAACTTTGCCCATAATTTTGAAAACCAGAGTTTTTCATAACTCACTTGGCATCAGTACCTGGTCTAGCTTTCTTGGTCACAAAATCAGATCTGGATGAATATGAAGCTATTTATAGTATTTATTTATCCCACTCAGAGTGAATTATTTATACATTTCCTGGCAGAAATAGCACTATGATGAATGTGTTTAATTTGGGGATTCTGTCCTAGATCTGGAAGAAAG
Organism: Neotoma lepida; assembly: GCA_001675575.1. Taxonomy (NCBI): domain Eukaryota; kingdom Metazoa; phylum Chordata; class Mammalia; order Rodentia; family Cricetidae; genus Neotoma; species Neotoma lepida. The sequence goes on along the minus strand of LZPO01027507.1, from coordinate 219,323 downwards.
TGTCTGCTATTTCTTTGTTTTCCTTTTCTTATTCCTATGTACTCTGCATCTGCTAAACCGCCTGGTTAGGGATTAGAGGGTGTGTTGAAAACAGCTAACAACCCCTCCCTGAATGTCAGTCTTCATGCCATCCTACAAAAAGTGGCAACAAACCATCAGTTCAATGTTTCATTCTTTATTTTCTGCAGTCAATTTTTTTAGTTTTCATGCTTATTTAGTAAATCATCTTGGTTTACTAAAATACTGTCATCTCTACTTGATTTGCTTATTCTGTGTAACNACTGTGAAAGGCAGTAGTGTTGGTTTTGTATTTTCTTTTCTAACCAACCAATTTCTAGGTAAAGCATACATGTTAGCAGTTAATGAGGTTCTTTGAGATGAAAAGTCAAAGATGGAAAATGGTCTCTTTTTCATAGAAAATAATTTTGANNCAATGGTATAAAGATTTTCCCTTGNAGAAAGTAGTGATGAAGAAGTCACATTGCATAGCTGTGGGTTTTCCCTAAAACTTTCTCATAAGTATTGAATCCCCTGGTAATGGATTTTTCCACCAATACAATAAGCCAAATCAAGCCGAACTAAAAGTCCAGGTTTAATGAGCAAAGCATTCCTGGGTGATCTTGGGGGAAGGAGAAACCACGTGGCATGTCTATGGACAGGAACTTAAATACCCTGTAGGTACAATTCTGAGCAGCTGTGGGGGAGGGCTACTGCTTGGTAGGCTTTCTGAGGGGCGGGGTTTAGAGAGGGAGGAGGGGGCTGAGGCAGAGCTTCTTAGCTAAACAACCCAACCTTCTTGGATATATGGGCACTAGTTCAAGTCTGTCGACTTCCTGCTGGCATAGGACAACATGGGAGAAGTCCGGAGCCAGTGGGCTCACCTCAGTGGGAGGGGTGGGTGAAGGGGTGAAGAAGCATTTGTTTAACTGCCATCCTGGAGACCTCAGGCATCTGTTACTTAAGGAAGCAGAGGAGGCAAGTTGCTAGGAAAAAAACAAAACAAAAACGGATTATTAAATCCAGCCCTATGAACAGGGCTAGCCATAGGAAGAGTGAAGACTGCCAGAAAGAATGGAATGGAGATGTGCCCATTTTTCCTGGATAGGTGCCCGTGTGAGTCTGGAGAGGTGGTACCAGGACTGATGTCCCAGGAGCTTTGCCTTTTTTGGTAAGGGGGTGGGAGCTAAAGGAGGAGGAGGGAGAGGGAAGGAGAGAGAGAGAAACAAAGACAAAGAGACACACAGAGAGGCACTCCAATGGAGAGATGATGTGTTCCAGGAATACCTGAGCCATCACATCTGTTGTTTTTCCCTAGAAGTGGGGAGTGTCTCCATCAGTACACAATTCTACACAGAAAGTATGCTGCTGAATGTTAGTTGTAACCAGAAGTTGGTTAAGATGTCATAGATGGAGCTAGAAATGATTTGGAGAGATGGGAAGTTATTTGGGATAAACTAAGTTTAAAAGAAAAAGAATCCATGTGATCAAAATCACATGGATGAAAATATCCTCCTGGATGGAGAGATGGCTCAGGGATTAAGAGCATGTACTGCTCTTGCAAAGACCAAAATTTAGTTCCTGACAAACCCATGACTGCCTATAACAACAGACCCAAGGGATCTGACACTTTCCTGGACTCCGTGACAACTGCACTCATATGTGTATATCCACACAGAGACACATACATAGACATAATGAAATAAAAAATGAAAATGTCATCATGAAATCTATCACTTTATACAATAAATATATACTAATAAATTTTTAAAAATAATTTTGAACTAGGCTTAAAAATAATAGCCCCTATATACTATTGCCTCATGTCCTCTTTCTGAATTCATTTTTTATGTTTATTACTAATTAGTTTAGTGAGAGGTCTTTGTCTTTTTTGTTAAGAGGGTGGGAGCTCAAGGAGGAGGAGGGAGAGGGAGAGAGAGAGAGAGAAAAACAGAGACAAAGAGACTCAGAGAGAAACAGAGACAGAGATAGAGACCTAGTGTCTAGTCCAACTGCTCTAGAACTTTCTATGTATGCCAAATTGTCCTTGAACTCTTGATCCACTCCTCCCGTCCTCTCAGCCTCTTGATTGCTGGGATTACAAGAGTGCACTATGACTTGAGGTATTCATCTCCATATGACTATAAATGCATTCACACATTCTCTGGAGTAAAAGTTACTTTCCTTTATCAATTTGAACGCATCCTTTCATCACTGTTTGGCATTTATTTATTGTTTTTAAGGAATTCATGTTATTCCAGTGTTTCCTCTTTCTATGATGTATTATAGGCTGTACTGTTACTTTGTTTTTAATAATTTTTATTTTTCTGAACATCTAATTTATTATTTATTATATTTATTAAATTTACATAGTCTTGATCTTATTTGTTAACTATGGTTTGAGTCTGGGATTCTACTTATGCTGATGTTTATTTGAGATTTAAATACCCTTATTTTAAATATAGAGGGCTATCTTGTTTATGCTTTATCATTTGTGAATCTTTTCAGAATATGAATCTTTCAGTGATCTCAATGACATGGATTTCCTTGCATGCTTTATAATGCTCAGTGGCCATTATCTTTTCCAAGGGAACTTATTTTTATTTTTACATTTATTCATATTCAGTGGTTTATGGTTGCTTCATTCAGCCCTTTGTTCTGTTTGGCCATGCTAGCCTATTGGTTACCAGAGATCCTTAACTGGCTATTAAATGACTCCCTTGAAAGCAATTAATCTCCTCTTTCTATTCCCCACAAAATGCACATACATACATACATATGTACATACACACATACACATGCCATTTTATTTGTAGTTTTAGGAAGTCTAAAGCCCTCATGTAAATCATTCATGCTGACTCTGAACAGACTGCCTGATTCTATTAAAGGACTACATGGGAGAAATTATTTGCATAATGAGATCTAACNCATGTGCTGTCACATGCCCATTTACAACTAAGTAGAACTTATCAGTGAGAGCATCAGTCCTTAGGTGTTTAGGAATCTGTGTAAGAACTCTGGGTAAGGAATCTGGAGTTTTGTCCTGTGTAGATAGAAAAGATCTAGATGTTTAGGCAATTACAGTGCTACTCTACNTACAATGGACTTGAAGTATTTCTGCTTGGGTCCCNGGTAAGTGACACATTTTAACTTTAGCCATCTTTAAGCATGCAATGGTAGCCCATCGAAGCTTTAATTGGCATTTCCCAATGACAAATGATGTTCAGCAACTTAATATATACTCCTTTGCATTCTGTACAATTTAAAATTTTAAACATCTTTTTTTNAATGTNTNTAATTGGAATAGAATTTCATCACCTGTCNCTTCTCTTTCGCCTTCCAGCTCTTCCCAGCTACTTTTCCTTGAACTCCTCCCATCTCACCCTACTTTCAAGTATTTCAATTGTTTTTAATTATATTTATTACATATATGTATATGCATATAGACACACATACATGTATACATATACATATATACGTATGTATACACATATATNCACATATATATTCTGCTCTGGTTTGTTTCGGCTTTTGTGTGTATATGGCTTCAAGTCTGACCACTCTGCATCTGTGCAATTAAAAAACAAAAGCTTCTGCTCAATACTAAAAGAATTGATTTTGTTATGTTTTTACTATTAAAATTTTAGTATCCTAGATGATAGATGCTAGTCCATTAACAACTACATGCGTCAAAATATTTTCTCCAACTATACTTTATCTTTTTATTTATTGATAACATCAAATAATAAAAATGTAAAATTTTAATGATGTTTAATTTATCAGTTTTTGAAATTGTATTTATTAAGCTTTCAGTGTTGTAGCTAAGGACTGTGAAATACTCTGCTTCAAAAAAAAGTCCAAAAACCAAACAAAAATATTTAAACTCTCCTTTTTATTTAAATGAGGTAAGTCTCAATATGAACTCCTATATTCTAGAGGTTGACCCTAATTGGTAACATATTATATAGTATTTCCATCAATANTTCATTTGCTTAATATTCAAACTAATTATGTATAAGATAATTGGCTACTTTTCAATTAAGTAAAGAAAATGAATGGCCATGGATGAAGTATTGTTCAGTGCAGACTAGTATGTAAATCATTCATATTGACTCTCAGCAGACTGCTGAATTCTCCTGAACAGTTACACTGGGGAGGCTATTTGCATAATGAGGTTCAACCCATATATCATCAAATGCCTCTTTGTAATTAAGTAGTGCACTTCTCTGTGGTCTAAATAAATCAGTGCAAAAGCGATTAGTAAATTGAAAATATGCTGTCATTTTATAAAAGCATCTCTTAAAATATATTTATAAAAAACAATAATTATCATCCACACATTGATGGCAAATTATGGGTACAGTGTTTTCTAATATCACTTAAGGTTTTAACATAATTTGCTTCCAAGATTCCAGAACTGAAAAGAGTACAACTTCACTCACTTTTAAGATAAAATAGAGAATATGTTTCTTTGTGACCTAGAAAAACAAGATTCCTTTGTAACTGGAAATTATTTTTGGAGGAGACAGAAAAAATAATAATGGAAACAAAGTACTTCATAGTGAGGCAGTCAAATCTGGAATATATATTAAGTTTGAAAACTGTAAGCCACTTTAATGTCAATTTATCTGTTGTATAAAAATTCTAAATATCATGAGTGCAAAGCATGAAAGAAAAAAAACTTCTGATTTTTCATCTTTTCTTGCAAAGTCATTGCCAACAGTTTAAAGCATTGCTATAAAATGATTCAAATCAACATTTCCCTTAGGATGTGAATTGTGTTTGAATGCAAACCCTTATGCTACTGAAGACTTTGTACTGTAAAATAAGCATGAAAACAAACTTGTTCCTTGGGAGGAAAGAGGCTATGAGATCAGTGCGAAAAGCAGAGACAAGCTGGGTTGCCACTACTGTTTAGTCCTCTGACATGAGCTTTCCCTGTAAGGCCCGTTATTCCCAAATTGTCCATAAAATGTGCACCAAAAATGCAACGTGTTGTAATGTGTACCTTCTGGAGTCATTGAACCCGCTGAAACCCTTCATTCTAAACTATGTTAACTGCACAAATAAGCAGAGGCACCTATGCGAACAGCATGTACAGGTCACCAGAGGAGCCGGAGAGCANNAGTGAAGAACCGGCAGGCATCACAGGATTTCTCTCAAAGGACAGAGTCAGAATTCGGATATAATCAAGTCTCTAGGAGTAAAGGGGTTCTAAGTGGAGCATCTGTGCTGCATGGAGATTTTACAGTCATTAAAAAGAGAGAGGGAAGGTAGAGGCGCTGGTGAGATGGCTCAGCACATAAAAGCACCATGGCCAAAAAAATAATGANCTGAGTTTGAACACTAGAACCACATGGCAGAAGGAGATAACTGACTCCTGCAAGTTATCCTCTGACCTCTACACCCATGCCATGGCAGGCATGCAACTCCCACCCCACAAATAAATGTTTAAAAGGGGGTACATCTATATAAACGGACACAAAATCATGACGTCAAAAATACCACAAGTTAGGAGGGGCAGGCTATGTAATGGTGTCTTCTTTTTCCTGACGCATCTGTTGGAAGTTGAATCCAGGATAATTTAACAAGCAAACCATATTTACATTCAAAATGTGTTCTGATTCAAAAGACAGGTCCTAGCAGTGGGGGTCAAGGAGAAGACTGCAGGAGATCGTGAGGAAAGTCAGCCATAGGGGAGTGAGAAAAACAGACCCTGCCTGCTAAGAGAAGTAGGGACAGCTGTTGTTTTGCATTTTGCAGCGCTGCGGTTATTGAGCGAGAAAAGGTCATGAGGCACGACAAAACCCAGTATCAGAGCTTTATTAGAAAGTAGGGGAGGAAGAGAGAGAGAGAGAGAGAGAGAGAGGCTGCACATGGAGAGAGAGAGGAAGAGAGAGACAAGGAGAGGGAGGAAGAGGCGGGATTTCCCTTTGCACATGCGCTGTGAAATCACTTAGCTGGGGGAGTGGCCAGGAATTCCAACAACAGCAGAGGCAACACAACTTGCCTGGTCCTTTGAAAAATGAAAAGTGGGGACATCCTGGTACCATTTTATTGGGAACGCTGCGATATGGAGCTTGGTNGNTAAGAGAGCTTGTTGCTCTTACATGGGACCTGGGTTCCTAGCACCTACATGATGACTTAAAACCACCTCTAAGTCCAGTCCTAGGGGATCTGGAGCATGCACATGGTATACATGCAAGTGGTGCACAGACATACATTCAAGCAAAGCACTGATACACAAAAATAAACTAAATAAATCTAAAAAAAGAAAAAGAACAGAACTCCAAGAGGGCAGCTGCAGAGTGTTAAATATTGTCCCTGTGAAGGTTGGATCCCATGTGAATGCATCGCCTGTCAAGAAGACATGGTGTATTATATGATTCCCTTTCCCATGCCTTACCGTGACTCTCCTACTGCTTTCCATTTCAGCACCAGTTTTTGCAATAAAAAGATGCCGCTTTCTCCAAAGGTAACACCTGACAAAACAGGAAGGGTTTATTTGCCCCAGATTTACGTGTTTACCAGTCAGCTCCTGCAAATTTTCTTCATGGCAATATCAAGACCCAACCTTGCACCCACTCAAATCCCATTAGCATGTTCATTTCATATTTTTTNAAAAATCAAACTACAATTCTATCTGATTCTTTAGAGAGAGAGTGTGGTGAAAGAGCAAGCATTGTCAGCATGTACTGGTTTCTCAGTCTTCTTCCTATACCAATGAATCAATGATAACTTGCCTCCAGTTTCTGTATTAAATGTTCCTAGGGAAAGACGTGTAATATTGGAAAAGTCCAATTATGTTTCCGAAAAGTAATGAACTAAGTAATTTTCAATATAAAAAAATGGCTGTGGTTTAATGTACAGAAAGGATTTAAAGAGAGGAGGCAAGAGGATGATGAGAGAATACTCCGAGCAGGTTTTCCTGACTTAGGAAAGCAAAACACAAGCTGTAAGAACAGGAGTCATCACATGAATACAATTTCTAAATGTAGAGTGCNAGTTCATTATTTAACTTAGCATCAAGATTTAACACAATTAGACCCCCTCCCTCTTGCTCTCTTTTCCACTCTTTCTTGCTTTTACATGTATACCTCTAGTACTACGAAATTTCCTTTTGGATGATATGGCTAGAAAGTTAAGATTTGACTTTATCTGGTATAATGCCCAGAGTTAATTGCATAATCATTGAGGTCAAGGTGTAATTGGGTCTTTGGGCATGCTGGAATGAATTCACTGTCAGAAGCCATCTCTAAGTACAGATCATAACAACTGCTCTTATTTATTAGAGAAACAAGCATTAGAAAAAGAACATGANCGAGAAAGCAAATGGCTCTGAAGANGACTCACTGTAGAGCTTAAATGCAGTTTCCCTTGTGATGAGATTTTCTATAGTAGACATAAAAACTGGGATGTTATTGNTATTATTTGGGGCAGCTGATTTGAATTCTCTCAGAAAATTTAAAATTGAGTAAATTCCTGATTTCTAATTAAATATCTGCTCCTTTACTCTTCTAAAGTAGAGATATAATAAACAAAATCCCAATCTTTCCTGATAAAGCCTCATATATTCAAAGCAGGTAAAACAGGGCAATTAAGTAGGTGCTCCCTAGCATTTGGGAGTCANCGACAGGACAGGAAAACAGGGGCAGGAAAGATGGCTCCGCAGTTAACAGCACTAGATACTCTCNTAGAAGACTGAGTTTAGTTTCCAGCACTCATATGGTGGCTCGACAACATCTGTATCTCCAGTTCAGGGGATTTGATGCACTCTTCTGATATCTGTGGGTACCCAGCATGCATGTGATACACGTGCATACATACAAGCAAAACACTCATACGCATAAAGTAAAATAAAAATGTTAAAAAAACTAAAACAATAACCATGCAACCTAGTAGTAAATTTAAAATATTAGCTCATTAGATTACTTTTAATCAGCAGATACTTTTCAAACCAAACATAACAGCATTCCCCTCTCATTTCATTTGTGAAATGATTTGGGAAAGAGAAACTTATCTTGGAAAATTTACCTGTTTCAAAAATATCCTGTGCAATTCAGTGAATTAAAAACAGTTTGTATATTTTAGCAGCACAGAAACATAAATTCAAAGCCAATTACCAGGCAAGGCAATGAAGGGAGACAATTGAATGTACAGTGGATACTGTAGCTGTGCTCAACACACAATTTATGCTTTCATGAAAATGTCCTCTGTAACACAGAGCCATGTGCAAGGAACTTACACAATGAAAATTGATTTTAAGAAANAGATGAGCCGGACGGTGANGGCNGCGCACGCCTTTAATCCCAGCACTCGGGAGGCAGAGGCAGGTGGATCTCTGTGAGTTCAAGGCCAGCCTGGGCTACCGAGTGAGTTCCAGGAAAGGCGCCAAAGCTACAGAGAAACCCTGTCTCAAAAAAAAAAAAAGAAAAGAAAAAAGAAAAAGAAAAAGAAATAGATGAGAACTGAAGATTGAAGGGTTTGAATTACAGTTTATTTACTGTTGTGCAGGCTTTAGACAAGTTCTGAAACGACTGTACATTTCCTCTACAAATGAAAACAATACACTCTAGATCACAAAAGACATCATAAAATCCATATAGTGAGCAGCATTATGTTTGCTATACAAATAATGTGCATTCCCCATGATATTAAAATACAGCACCATGTGTCCTCTTTTGTGCAATTAACAATTTGAAAACTAAATTTTGCAATCTTCTTTACTGCATACTGTTTTTTCTTTATAAATAGTACCTGTATACATATGTATATTTTTAAATGTTGATTTTTAAATGCATCCTACATTCTATGGAGTGTAGGTAACTTTATCCATACTTGATAAAACTTTGTAATGTACTCTTCATCCATCTAAAATATAACTCCACAGCATTTAAAAATATTTGCAAAACTCCAAGACCATGTGAATATATTCTTAATATTTATATTTTCACTTATAAGGAAAGTAAAAAATACAGCACAAGGAGAAAAAAGAGAAATAAAATATTAAGATTTTCTTATTTTATTTTTGTTACTTATCCCTGGTATTCTATTAATATTCTAGGTTAGTGTGTGCTGCCTTTAATCCTTAAAGAAGTAGATTTGTATTCTATAGTTTATGTACAAATAAGCCTTTTAAGTCTGGAAAACAATGCTTCAAAATGAAACAAGGTCCGACATGATGGCAATGCATGTAATGCCAGCACTTGGACGGTATAAGCAGGAGATTCAGAAGTTCAAGACCAGTCTCAGCTACATAGTGAACTGTATCCGGTCTAAGATACATGTACCTGACCAGGTCTCAAAATAACAAACAAAAGTGACTATCTCCAGTTCCATGTTTATTACAANACTATTTGCAATCATCAAAATTTGGAATTAACTGAGGTGTCTATCAGTAGAAGAATCTGTGAAGAAATGGTGGTATACATACACAAACAGAAAATTATTCTTTATAAAATAATGAGACCCTGTCATTTATGTCATAATAAATGGGATTGGAATACATATATTAAGTAGAATAAGAAGATTCATTAAGACAAATGTTTCATGTTCTCATTTAGATATAGAAGTTAAAATAGTTTATTTCAAATAAAATAGTAAACATTAAGACTTGAAAGAAAGGAGTATGAAGGAACAGAGAGATTTAGGTAACAAAGAAATATAGTTAGATAAAAAGAATAAGTTTTAATGTTGAATAGGATAGTGTGATCACCATTTACAATTTATTATATATATGTATGCATATATATACACACATATACATATCTATATTTAGGAAAAAGAAGTTTAAGCATTCCCAACACAAAGAAATGCTAAATATTTATACTGAAGGAATACNTGCATGTGTGTGTCTGTGTGTATATGGAATTATCTAATTTTACTATGTAAATATGTATAATAATTGTATGATAGTTAAAAGAATAATGAAAACACAAGACATATTTATTAAATTAGCAAAAATAAGATTGAAATAACCATGTCCTTAGGAAAACACCTACTTTCTATAGACGACCAAGGAATGGTGAGAAGGTAGAAATAATCTTTCCTAGAGAAGGGTACACNAATCAATTATCCAATACTAAATTTTCAGCCCTGAAAACATGCATACAAATAACATAACATGGACTGAGCGGGTTGTATTTATATATTTAGTAATATATTTATATTATTATTGTATTGTACATTTAGTATAATGTAATATTATACTAAATATTTATATATTTAGTAATACACACATACATGTGCACAAACACAACATAATAACTAAAAAGAGCCCGTGAATTTGGAGGAGTGTAAGGGGGGAGTACAAGGAAAGACACGGGAAAGGGCTGTAACTAGCTCTATTATTCCTGGAAACTTGTCTATTCCTAGGAAAAGAGGCCTGAGGTCGTGAGATGGCAAGGTGCCACAGCACCTGGACTTCCGTGGGGTCAAAGGAACAATTACAATGTAAAGATCTTAGTTAGCCTCATTGAAAATTCTAGAATCAGGCCTGCCATCCCACCAAATAGAGTAAATATTTACATTCACAAGGCAAATGCAAGAGGTTGTTGTTACAGACAGAAAAGGGTTTGGAAAAGGCAGATACAAACATCAAAACAGACTGGCCATTTTGATCTTTTCTTTTGAAGACAGGAACAAGGAGACAAAACAATAAAATAAAGTCTGCCAACTTAAAAAAACTTTAAAAATTAAAAGATGTATATTTTAAAAAAAACAGAAAATGTATAGAGTTAGTAATGCTATTTCTTGTTTTGACTTCAGGAAAGAAGGAAAAAAAAGGAAAGGAAGGAAGGAAGGGCAACAAAACCCACCTAATTCCTTAATTTTACTTCAATGTTCCATATTTAGTAGTCATACTAGTTAGTTTTAAAATAATAACCTTGTTTTAAATCCACTGAATAAGAAACTTTTGGAGATACATGGTAAAAAAAAGTTATAAGAAGAATCTTCACAGTTGTTTTGTACTTACTGAAATGTCCTTAATAGTTTCTTTTAAAAATGAACTAGACATATCTGTTTAGTACAACATACCAACTGTTACAGCTGCAGAAGACTTGAAGATGACTTATAATCTATTTTAGGAATTTGACATTGGAATTATGAAAGTGTAAGTGGTCTCTGTGAGGTCACACATGTGCCTTGGAGAAGATGGACTCACGCCTGAAAAGCCAAATCCCACTCAAAGCAGGATCAAGGGTAGATGAAGCCGCCTGCTCATGAACTTTAGCACTGCCAGACTCCTGGAAAACATCACATACATCAGGGCACGTCAGTGCTATTGGGAGGGTTCCAGAATAAGTAGAAGCCTACAGAGAAGTCCAGTAGAGTTTGCACGTTACAGCACTTAACATTTTAGCACACAAAAACAAAAGAATACTACATGACAGACAGCCTCATACCATCATAGTATTGAATGCTGGCCAGCCACTCCCACTTGGCTTTATTTCTGCCTTTGGTGGGCTGAACCTGAACAGACTTCTTTGATTATATTCCTCCAGAACTGTGTCTCACTCTCATCACAAAACTTAACAAGAGATGATGTTGTANTTTTCATTCTTGGCAAGGCATTATTCAGGAATAGCTATTATTCTGAATTTATCTGTGGCATGGCTGCCTTTGGGAATGTGTTCAGAGTTGGAGTGAGGTAGATTTTGAGTGTGAAGACTCAACTGAAGACACCCATTTTCTGAGCCTCTAGTTCCTCTCCTGTGAAATGAAAATGANACTGTCCAGTAGATGTGTGGATTAAATGAAACGTGTAAGATCTCAGACAGAGAAGGCACTCAAGTAACCTCTTGTCTGTAAGGCGCAGATAGTTGCTGGCTTTCCTCAGAGAAGGATACAAACCTTAGAAAGAGGAGGAATGAATGAAACTTCTGTGGAAAAGACATCTGCTTGCATAGTATCATGGCTGCTGCTGCCTTTTACTTTTCTATGCCTCTGAGTTTATGGAGTACTGTGATAGGAACAGTACGTGTTTTTTGGAGAAGCTTCCTCTCAGTTTAGAGACGTGAGCACTGACTGAGGCTATGAAGCATAGGGTTATCACTCTGGGAAGATTAGCGTACTGAGCTATTTCCATTGCCATTTTCCCCTCCTGTTATGTGAAGAGCTGCTTTTCTTTTTTGTTTGTTTTGTTTTGGGTTTGGGATTTTTGTTTTTTAGAAGAAAGAAATCAATCACTTAGATACTTGATGTGCAATCTGAGTCATCCGTGATGGTAGAATTCCTTTAACAGCCCCTGTCCTCATCAAGATTCTTCCTGGCTATGTACTTAGCTTCATCCTTTATACCATCAAAGGTAGATTTGACTTTATCATTCAGGTACCCAGCACAACCTCAAGTAATGACAAATGCAGATGACAAGTATCATTAACCTTTTAGGTTAGCCCACAAACAAGATCCAGGAGAGAAGAAGAAGACATTAAAATATCCTTGTCTAAGACGATAGTAACCGAACCTTNTGTGCCAGAAGCAATACTTATTTACTGGGACATTTCAAGGGGAGAATTGGCCTGGCTTACAAAAAAAGAGATTGACTAAGAGTAAAGAATGTTTTCACTTCTTGGAAGTAAACACAGTCTAAGACGTGGTGTTGTCACGCTGGTTTATCTTAATTTCAGCACAACTAACTTATCTATAGCCAAGGTAATGAGCTGCTCAGGAGTGATGGGAAATGTCCTGAGTCAAATCAGGGGGAAGCAAAGTCTCCCCAAAGAGCTTCCCAAAGCACATTAGCTGAAGAAGAATATGTTCCCTTTTCCTGCTCTCCTATATTAAACATCATCAATATTCCTTAGAAAGAAACAATTTGTGTCTATGTCTTTTCCTAATCTATATTCCTGAAGAACAGTTTCCAGGGGTTGGAGAACTATCCCACAATGGTCTCTGTGCTAAAGGCTTGGTTGTCAGCCTGTGGTGCTATTGAAAACTGGTNAGATAGGCGAGAAGAAGGTAGATGAATAGAAATGTTTCCTTAAAGGGGATATTGGACTCCAGCCCTCAGCTTTATCTCTGTCACATCCTGGTGTCTATGGGATTAATAGCTCCTTCCACCTGGTACTTCTGTCATGATGCACCACCTCACCACAGGCCTAAAGTGATGGGTTAAAAATCCCCAACACCTTGAAACCAAATAAACTTCCCCTTTTGTAAGTTGATTTAGCTCAACTACTATGTNATAGCAATGGAAAGCTAACACAACCATTGGCTACATTTCTATAATATTTCCATAGTGTCCATTATACTTTTAAATATAATAGCAAAATNTGTAAAAAGTATGCATAAATGGATACATGAAGGTATTGGTTTGGACTCAGTCAAAAAGAATAAACATACAATGAGAGAAACCAAGAGAAAACTAGCCTGGAGGTTTTTAAGTTTGTTTAAAAGTATGGAATTATTTCAGGCCTATAAGCCCTTCTCTTGTCACAAATCTCTCTCTCTCTCTCTCTCTCTCTCTCTCTCTCTCTCTCTCTCTCTCTCTCATTCTAAGGCATTTGTGTATGTGTGTGATAAACATTTTATTTCTTTAAAACTTCCCCATATATATATATATATATTAAAGTAATTTTTATTTTACTTCTTTATCATTGTAATATAAATTTGCTTGCCAAAATTTCAGGGAAATCAAGCAGTTCCTAGCTTAAATTAGATCATAGTATTCAAGTCAGCCAGGTTTTCTTTGAACTCAGTATAGACATCTGACTCCCTCAGTTACAATTAACATTAATNATGTTAACTGTCTGACAAATTCATTAAATTAAAAGTGAAGGTGAATTGTGTAATGAGTATGCACATTGATACAAATTCAATTCACTTTATAAATTTGATCATCCCTTTGTTNTAAGTAGATGGAAAAGATTAGTTTCTGTATATGTGAGGAAATCACNGTTCAAGGTCACAGGAAGTCAGGAAAAGGGCAAAGCTGTAGACTCCTAAGTTAGTAGAATCTGATGTCTAGGTCACCTGCCTTCCTATAGCATCCTGTGGAGAATTACCAGATCAAAGAGGCATACAGAAACCTATAACAAAGATGACTACAAGCTTGCAGTATAGCTGTGGGGAAANAGGAACTGAAAATTCACAGTCTGATTTCCCAGTCTTTAGAAGGTCCCACAATCTATCTCCCCAGCTCCTTTCCTGGACTTTCATCTCTACTGTGCAGCTTACAAGGTCTGGTAACAAAAGGGTTTCTAAGTGGCCTTAGGTGCCATGTCAAACCTGAACTCTTAGGGTGNGGTAGAGGCAACACACACCACTTACTCTTTTTTACTAATTTCCTGCTTTAAATATAGAAAAGAGAGTATAATATATATCATGTGGGCATAACCAGAAAATAGGGAAATAGTGACAGGTTTAACCCACAGATCCAGAGAGGCTAGTAACAAAGAGGGATATAGGGGGATGCATGGATCTCTCTGGGAAGGGGAAATAGAATGGATTTTGTGGGTGGACTGGGGGCAGGTGGGGATGGGAATAGGAGGGATCAGGTGAGGAGGCATGGAGGGAGAGAGTGCANGTGTGGGGAGGGACAACTGGAATTGGAGGGCATTTATGAATCTACAGGGGTGACCCTAGTAAGGACTNCTAGTAATGGAAGACAGAGAGCCTGAACTATCCATCTTCTGTAACCAGGCAAGTCTCCTAGTGGTGGGAGTGGTATACCAATCCAGCCACAAAACCTTTGATCTACAATCTGTCCTGCCTGCAAGATGTTCTGGGATAATGGTGGTACAGAACTTGTGGGAGTGACCAACCTATGACTGGTCTAAATTGAAGCCCATACCAGGAGAGAGAGTCTATGCCTGACACTGCCTGGATGACCAGGAACCAGAGGATGGATAACCCCGAGACCTATTATAGAACCAAACACGAGGGCCAAAACAAACAAACAAATCAATGAAATGATTCCTAATGATGGTNTGCTACACTCATAGATTGGTGCCTAGTCCAGTTATCATCAGAGAGGCTGTCTCTGGAAGCTGATANGAGCAGATGAAGAGATCAACAGCCAAACATTAGGTAGAGAGACCATGTTGGAGGTCTCCATCAGTCCCTCCCCTCAGACCTTGAGGAACCCTGTGGAAGTGGGGGTGAGGGGATGACTATGGGGGTGAGGGGATGACTGTGGGAGCTAGAAGAGTGGAAGACACAGGGAGCACGTGGCCTGAGAAATCAGCTAAGCAGGGCTCATAGAGACTGAAGTGATAATCACGAAGCCTGGGTGTGTGCTAGNTCACCTGCTATGGTTGTTGCCTTGTTATTTTTGTGGAACTCCTGACTGTGGGAGTGGGGGTGTCTCTGATTCTTTTGTCTGCTCTTGGGACACTTTTCCTTTTATTGGGTTGCCTTGTGCAGCTTCAGTGTGAGGGNTTTTGCCCTGTCTTATTGTATTTTGCTTTATCTGGTTCCTGGTCATGCAGGCAGTGTCAGGCATAGACTCTCTGTCCTGGTATGGGCTTNAATTTAGACCAGTCATAGGTTGGAGGCCTGCTCTTTTCTCATGAGGGACANAGGTGCGGTGGATCCAGGGAGAAGGGAGGTGGGGGTCAGGGATCTGGGAGGACTGGAAGGAGGGGAAACTGTGGTCAGGATGCAATGTATGAGAGAAAAATTAATAAAAATTAAAACAAATAAAAAAGTGTGCTGTGCCTTCTTTTCTGTTCTTAGCACAAAATTCTGAAAAGTGTCATGGGTGAATTACAAGCATGTTGAATGTAGATCAACAGCAAAATTTCAAATGGGTTGTTGCTTCCCATAGATGTTNCAGAAGCATCTCAAACAGCATNGTGGTATAGAAGTGAAATGTCAGCATTCATGGTTTTCATTTAGTTGCTAAGAGATTTAACATTACTTTTGTCTCTTTTGAAATCAAGGTACCTATNGACTGGAAACTCACAGCTGTTTCCAGTAAAGGAAAGATGCCCACCACTTTCTTTCTTCCACACATGTAGTCATAGTGGTTGATTCTGCAAATNNTGATCTAGTAATTCTGGTTTTTCCAGGAAACAATTTAATGTTTAGCCATGTTTATCTAGCCTCCCTCAGGACAGGCACACATCGTTAACTTTCTTACTCTTTGTAAGCCATGTGAACATCATGGCAGAAAATTGATGGTGCCCTAAAGCTACCATTACCAGATGAAAGAATTGTCNTTCTTTCTCGAAGATAACCATAGTATGATCTATATTGATCTCTCAAGTAACATTCGAGCTTTAATATTGCAATAAGTTTCCTTAGTCAATAAATGAAAATTAAAGTAAGTCTCAACTAATGTCACATTCTTGTAATAACAGCCTTCCTGGGTTTTCGGCTGGCATGATGTATGCAACTCCCCCAAGTTCTGCTGTCAGAATAGGAGGTTATACAGCACATAAACAAGGGTGNTCTGTCAGACAGAATAACAGTTAAGATGTGTTTCTACACCATAAATAAATGCCCCTTTGGTTCCAGTCAATGCAAGAAAAACAAGNAAATTACTAAAGGTAGCTTAATGTTCAGAAGATGAGACATTAGGTAGNATACATGAAGAAAGTTTTGTTACACAAATGTTTCCAGTAAGACAGTACAAGCAACTGGGCCTGTGAAACCACCACTAAAACATTTTTAGAAGGTGTCTTAAACTCGGAACAAGAAAGGTAGGCTGCCTAAACCTCCCAAAATATATTCAGAAAAATTTGAAGAATAATACATACTTTACCAGAGCATATTAGCTTTCTTTGTTTTTTCCAATAGGAGAAATTGAAACAAGATCATATTTTGAAAATTTGTCAATTCTCAAAAGGACATATTCAGGGAGTTGGATGCCTGTCAGGCAGCTAAATATTTTTTAAAATTGTTTCAGAACTTCATACATGCATAAAATGTGTTTTGATCAAATCCACCCCCTAGTTCCCCTGGCTCTAATTCATCCTCTAGCCTCTACTCCCACAATCTCCAACTTTAAAAAAGAAACAATTTATTTTTTTATTTTAATTATCAGTATATGTGGGTATCTGGGTGTGAGTATATGTACATGAGGATAGGTACATGTGGAGGCTAGAGATGCTTAATCCTCCCGGAGCTGGAATTCCAGGTGGTTGTGAACTACCCACATAGGATTTAGGACTTGGATTTGGGTCCTCCTCAAGAGCAGCATGTGCTTATGGTGGTTTGAATAAAAATGAGCCCCATAGGCTCCTATGTTTGAATATTTGATCATCAGTTTGTAGGACTATTTAGTAAGAATTTGGATGTGTGGTCTTGGAGGAGGTGTGGCACTGAGAACAGGCTTTGAGATTTCAAAAGCCCATGCTATTCCCAGTTAGCTCTCTCTGCCTCAGGGTCATGAATNAAGATGTAAGCTTTTAGTTGTTCTTGCTGCCTTTGCTCCATTATAATGGACTCTAACTCTCTGAAACTATAAGCCCAATTAAATANTTCATTTTATAAGTTGCTTGAGTCATGGTATTTTATGGCAGCAATAGAAAATTTCCTGAGAAATTAGTTGGTATCAGAGAGTAGACTATAGTTGTGAAAGACCTGACCAGGGTTTTTATTTTTATTTTTATTTTTTTAGGAATGTAGACAACTTTTGGACTTTGGACTAGAAAAGTGGTTGAATGCTGTAAGCAGAGATTAACGAGCTGTCCTCATTGAAGCTTAGAAGATAGCAATGCTGAGATCCATGTGGGCTGTGGAGGCCCAGCTCAAGAGGTTTCAAAAGGGAACAGCATTAGCAGCTAGGCTAGAAACCATTCTTGTGATATTTGGGCAAAGAATGGGGTTGCTTTCTGCTTTTGTTCTGAGAATTTTTCCCAAGGTTCAATTAAAAAATAATGTATTAAGTTCTTTGGTAGAGGAGATTTCAAGACAGAATAATACTGAGTCTGTCACATTGTTATTACTAATCACTTGCATGTTGTAGGTCTACGATGAAAAAGAGAAAGTAGGACAAAAGTAAATAAAAATGTAAAATTTGACCCAGAAATTTAATGTTGCATCCCAGGCTTCTACTGAAAGATAAGGACGTTAAGGAGAGGCCTGTTCCGAAATAGAACAGAGAGCTGTACTTCAAGGNCAAGATTCCACCCAGCAAAGCTTCTAGTCTATGTTTCTGCTCCTTAAAAACAACAACAAAGGAAATCTGCTGTAAATATAGGGAGCCAGGCTCTACCCCAAGTGGGTAACTGAACTTGACAATATTGTCCATATGGTGCTGGATGTAGAGTTACNAGGAAGCACTAGTAAGGGGAGCATGTAATCTTGCCCCATGATTATCGAGAGCTGCTGAGTCCAGGTATTGGCGAGTTCCTACATGAAGGTCCTGAGAGGCCACTGCATGAAGCTTTGAAAGTGAAGGTTGGATTGTGCTGGAGATGCCAAGTTGGTAGACATGCCAGAGCCATAGGATATCTACTAAATAGAGCCACACACCAAGTAGAAACAGCCCAAGAATGAGAAATATGTTGTAGTCTGTTTGAAAAGTTGAGGAGGCAGAGACAGCTAAGACAATTGCCATCAGATACAGAGTTATAGATTTCAAGTTTTCTCTCCTGAGTTTTGGTCTTTCCTTGGTCCAATATTTCTTCACTATGTGCCGATTCCTCCTTCCTGAAATATTAATGTATATTCTGAGACATTGTGTGAAACATGTAGCTTGATTTTTTATTTTATAGGGGTTATGCTTAAGAGTCTGAGAAGAGACTTTGAATTTGGTACTTTGAAATACTCTTGAGACTGAATGACTATGGGGACTTTTGAAGTTGGACTACATGCATTTTGCATTATAATATGGCAATGAGCCTATGGGGACAGGGAGTAGGATGTGATGGGTTGAATGAAAATGACTCCCATGGGATCATATGTTTCAATAATTGATCCTCAGTTGTTGGGACAATTTGGGAAGGATTGGGAGGTGAGGCCTTGTTGGAGAAGGTGTGTTACTGAGGCAGGCTTTGAGGTTTCAAAAGTCTCAGTGTACCCTCTCTTTGCTTCCTGCTTGCAGATCCAACTGTTTATCACTATGTCTATTTCAGAGCATAACAGTAATGGATGCTTCCCTAGGGACTATGATCTAATGAGTCATGGATTTTTGTCATAGTATTGGTACAGGCATGTGTTTCATCTTGTGGATTAGGCTTTAAATCCAATTGGAAAGTCATTCGTATTTCCCATCACATTCATGACACTGTTGCACCAGTGGGCATGTTTTATGGTTTCTGTTCTCNTGTCTATACAGTGGATTACACTTACTTGTTTATGTGTGTTAAACCACCTGAATCTCCAGAATGAGGCTGGCTTGGTCATGATGAACAATCTCTGCTGTGTTCTTGAATTTGTTTTGCAAGTATTTTATTGAGATTTTGTGTCTATTTTCATTAGAAAGTGTAGCCTATAATTTTCTTTTTTTGTTGGCTTTTTATTTGGTGTTAATATTAGTGTAAGACTGGCTTTGGAAAATAAATTTGGAAGTATTCTTTAATTTTCTACTTTAAAGAATAATTAGAGAAGTATGGATATTAGTTCTTCTTTGAAGATATGGTAGAATTCACCTACCTTTGGTTTTTCCAGTAGGGGTTAAAATTATTGCTTCTATCTCATTGGTTGTGATGAGTATTTTACATTCTTTATTTCATCTTGATTTAACTTTTGTATGTCATAAGCATCTAGAAATTCAACCATTTCTTTTAGATTTTCAAATTTATTCAAATAAAGATTTTTTTAATTATGTCCTGACTCTTTGAATTTCCTCAGTATCTGTTATAGATGAAATTTCCCCTTTCATCTCTAAATTTGGTTCCTTAATTTCTTTTGGTTAATTTTGCTACATGTGTGTCAATATTATTTATCTTTTCAAGGAATCAACTGTTTCATTCATTTATATTTCATTAATTTCAGCTTCAGTTTTGATTTTCTTTTCCTGACTATTTTTTTGGGAGCATTGTTGATTCATGTTTTTGTTTTTTAAGGCCTTCAGGTACATCCTTAAGTTATTAATTTGATATCTTTCTTTTTATTTTATGTATACCTCTAGTACTATAAAGATTCCTACTAGGACTGTCTTTATTGTGTCCCCTAGGTCTTAGCATATTCTATTTGTTTTATTCTAAAAAATTTTAATTTTCCTTCTAAATTTCATCTTTGGTCCAATTATCATTCCGTATCATATATTTTAGTCTCCACGAGTTTGTACATTTTCTATAGTTTTTATTGCTGTTGATATCTAGCCTTATTTTATTGTTGTCAGAATGTAAAAAATATTATTTCAGTTTTCCTGTATTTGTTAAGACTTCTTTTGTGTCCTCATTTTCCTGTATTTGATGAGACTTCTCTTCTGTCATTAAATGTGGTTGATTTTGGAGAAAGTTCTATGGGATACTGAGAAGAATGTACATTCTTTAGTATTGGGTAGAATGTTCTGTACATGTCTATTAGGTACATTTGATTTATGATGTCACTTAACTCCAAATTTCTTCTGTTTAGGTTTGGCCAGATGTTCTGACTATTTGAGATTGTAGCATTGAAGTCACCCACTATCACTGTGTTGGAGTAATAGATGGTTTTAAACATAGAAGTGTTCCTTTCATGAAATTGGATGCACTGTGTTTAGAGCATTGTGATACACTTAGAATTTAGAATTGTGATATACTTCCTCTTATTTTGTTGTCTTTGTAGTTTTTTCTTAGACTTCTTTTGGTTAACTGTTTTGGAATTACTTAGGATCTGTGACCTCTTGGGTATATTCATTTTTGTCTTCAGACTGAAGTATTACTTTCAGTGTTCCCTGTATATGTAGCTGAGTGGTCATAAATACTTTTCATATGTGTTTATCATGGTAAGTTTTTAATTCTCTAAATAGTTTTGTTGGGTATAACAGTGTGGGTTNNTAACTGTGGTCTTTTAGAATTTAGAGTACAACTTTCCAGGCCCCTTTGCTTTTAATGTTTCTGATGAATTATCAGCTGTTATTCTCATGGACCTGACTTTATACGCAACTCCACTTTTCTTTTTGTAGCTTTCAGTAACCTACTTTAGTTCTCTGTTTTCAAAATTTTAACTATCTTTTCTGGTCCTGTCTATGTGGTATTCTTTAGGCCTCTTGTATCTGGATAAGAATGTTTTTCTCTAGATTTGGGGAGTATTTCTTCTGTGATTTTATTAAAAATATTCTCCATGCTTTTGCTACATTATTCTTCTTCTATGCCCATAATCTGAATGTTGTCTTTTCATGTTATCCCAAAGGATGCTCACCTTCTGTTTATGAATATATATCATTCACCTTTACTGAGTGATCCAGTTCTAACTTGTCTTCTAGTCCCAATTCTCAGATTTCTATATAATGTATTCTTCCACTGGTAAGGCTTTCCAATTAGGCTTTTATTTGATTTATTGAGGTTTTAATTTCTATCATCATTTAATTTTGGCTTTTCTTCAGCAATTTTATCTCTTTCTGGCATTCTATTTTCCTATCTTCAGTTGACTTCTTTGTATCATTTGTATCTTTGTTCTCTTGATGTCTGTTTATGTCTTNTTTCAGTTGTTTGAATACACACAATCATTCTTTTGAATTCTTTCTCAGGAAGTTATCCCAGGTCATTTTCATTAGGTGTCATTACTATAGGATTAGTAGTTTGTGTAGGAAATGTGTCATGTTGAATGTTCTTTTTATCTCTGTTTCTATATTGACACTTGTGCATCTGGAGTTGAAACGTTAGCTGCATTCTTTATTTTTTGTTGTTGTTAATATCATTTACATTCTTCTATTGGAGGCATTTATAATGTTCAAGAGAAGACTATATCATAGTGGGGTTGAGACACCCCGTTCCCTCTGTGGGGCAAATGTAGGAAATTCAGGAGAGCCATAGGCAGGCCTAAGCAAGAGAAACGGGCCTTGTATTTTCTTGGAGATGTTGTGTTGGTTGAAATCCTGGAGCAAAATTCTTGGGGGCTATAGGCAGGCCTGAGGCAGATGACTGGTGGAAGGTGTATGGACCGTGGTTCCTGGGTGTTGTAGTGGGCCTAAGCATTGAAAGCAGCATGTCAAAGGTCATGTGTGTTGGGCTACTTTTGCAGGAGATTCCTGGGAAACAGGTGGTTCCAAGAAGAGATATCTTGGGTCCTCTGCTTGTTGCAGTAGACCCTGACAGGGGTGCCTCTGATGCAGGAGATTACCAGGCCTTAAAAAATTTGTGATTTTAAAGCTGATCACTAGTTCCTACACAACCAGTTGTGAACTCGCCCTTGGAGAATGCTGATTTCTCCCACTTTCTGAATTCCTGAGTTGCCTGTAGTGTTTTGTCTAGGATTGGAGCTGTGTGAGATTTCCCCNTTCCATGTTAACCTTGTCNTTGATCAGGTTTTATTTGACAGTCATGTTGATGAGACTTCATGAGTATGTAGCTTCCCTGACATTTCTACAAGTAACACTATGGGTATTGAGTAGATTGTATTTATATACTTAGGAAAAATTAACATATACAACATTAATGAAAGAAGAAAAATTATTGGTTTGAGAGAAACAAGGAATAGTCCAAGGGAGAGGTTGGAGAGAGGAAAGGAAAATGGGAAAAATAATGTAATTGTGTTTTAATATAAAAGTCTTTAATTAAAACAACNTTGTGACTAAACATAGGACCACTAGCAAGATTCTAACACAAAAGGTGAGATAATCTTCCTGTGACTTTAGAAGCAATATTTTATGATTTGTATGTTCTGACAGTGAGGCTATAATACTTACATAGAAGCCTTGAGGTTTAATATATTGTGCACATGGTTTATGAATGAAATTTGTATACATATCAAAATTCACACAGCTATTTATATAAGTATTTATCATTTCTTTTTCTATGCATGTGGAATAAGTCACAAAAACTTTAGGTGCAAGCAATAAATAAATGCAATACATCTGCAAAACAAAGTTTTTTAAAATGGGAAAGGGAAAATCTAAATTTGCACAGGAAATGGAAATGGGCTAGGNAAAAGTGTTAGAGAGAATATATTACACCCAGGAAGGCTATAAATTTCTACTTAGTTGCGACAGCTACACCACGAACTAGTTCTGAACTTTATACCGACAAAATCACAGTGAAAAATGACAGTAAGTGCACAGCCATGGCCTTGCCATTGGTCCCTNTATACGACAACCAACTGAAGCCCAACCCTCTCCCGCCAGAGGGCTGCAAGCCATTGGTGTCTCTCACCTCTCTTATATTCTTGCTTTGAATCCTTGCTTCTGAGCCCCTTTCCTATGTTCTTGTAAATTCATATATGTCTCTTAACGGTTGCTTATGAAGTGTTTGATACATCTCCATATTTAATGCTTGCAGATTTTCCATATCTTTTAACCCATCCTTTTGTTGAAAACAGGAGATCAGGCACATTTCTTTTCCATAAATATTTTTATTTTGTTCTGTTTATTGAGATAGGGTCTTAACATGTAGCCAATATTGATCTCAAATTCATAATCTCACTACACGTTGCAACTGCAGGCTTTAGAACTTCCAGGTTCTTGTAGCCGGAAGTTTCTCCGATTCTGCTCGACCACTAGANGAATCTCTCCCACCTGTATCCCTCAGCCGCTTGGTCCCAAGTAAACACAAGAAGCTTATATTATTTACATACAAACTGTATGGCTTAATGCCTCAGGCTTCTCGATAACTAGCTCTTACAACTTAACTCAGCCTATTTCTACTANCTATGCATTGCCACGTGGTTTCATGGCTTACTGGTACTCTCACATCTCGCTTCTCCTGCCGGCAGCTTGCAGCATCTTCCCTATTCTCTTTTCTCCTCTCACTATCTCTCTTGGATTTTCCCACCTGGCTCCATCC
>LZPO01027507.1:162678-190587 GCA_001675575.1 Neotoma lepida | reverse complement strand
AGACACACGCATTCACATATGCATATCCATGCACACCGCTCTGTATACACATATGTACACGTGTTTATGCACACACATGCACATGCAAACATGGACATATGAATATACGCACATTATTGAAATGAAACATTCAAAATGTCAGCTTCTGTTCAGAAGCATCTAGAGAATTAAAGATTTAAAGACATAATTTAAACCACAAATAACTAACATAAAACACATTCCAAAGTTTTCTTTGTGTAAATAAGTATTTCTGTCTAACTTATTTTTGCTTTTCCTATAAGTGTCTGCAATTTTTTCTGGCTTATTTATGTTATGATATAATTTTTTGTCCCGGNAATGCCATATGAAAGTAAGGGGAGAAGTGTTAATTGATGATTCTGCCTCTATTCCTTTGGGACATGAGAATGGAAGGAAAGAAAGGAGTTAAACATTTGTTANCTATGCAAACCACATATGCCAGCTTGTTTGAGCTCAGACCACCACACNCTTCTCCTGCTGATCAATTTGTCACACGGGGTGACTGTGGTAAGCTCTGTTGCTTTTGGCTCACATGTGGATCTGGGCACTAGGGAGCACTGGGAGGGGCCTAGAGGAGAGTAGGAAGGCGGAAGTGAGGGCCCTGCCCTTCCCTGCTGTGTCTGCTCTAGTGCAGGCACTTCCTGTAATGGCTCCCATTCCCACGAGACAGGCCACTGTGCTCCCAGCATCCTCTGGGTGCTACCTACATTTGGCTTCACTAATATTGGAGCCTACTTTGTTCTTTTAGGGTCAAAGTAGCTTTTTGAGGTTACCAGACTCAGGGTTGCATCTTTGGTCCTTCTCAGTGTTACACTCCATGTGTGAAATTTTCCATATTGAATTTGTTCTGTTTTGAATATTTTAAGTTATTTCTGTTTCATGGTTGGAGCATAATAGATACATACTAGATACTTAGAATAACCCCAGCAATTGCAATACCTTATATTTTTCCCAGATATGTACTTTGTATGGACATATAAAAATCTGAGTCTACTCCTCCTTAAAAAGTGTGCCAGAGGGAATACTTGGGAAAAGAAAGATTAGGAGGAGGAATGAGATCAAGTAGAGGAGAAGGTTGGGAATGAGTGACTGGGGGAGGGGATGATCACACTATATTTTATACCTGCATAAAANTATAATGAAATACATTATTTTATAAAAAGTAATATATGTTACCAAAATTTTAAATTCATTTTTTTAATCTCTTGAAACTTAAAATCATCTCAAAGGCTTACTATTTTTTCATGTGGGGTTTATTCTGCTATTGCTTTCTTAAAAGGATGTGCACGCACNACACTGGAACTTTAAGCTGGCTGGTATATTGCTCNGTAGAAAGCACTGGCATTGGTACTGCACTGTTTCAAAGTTCCAGACTCCAGTTAACGCTTTTACCCATAGACATCTCATCATTGTTCCAAGCTCCTCTGACAGATTGTCTTTTCCTAAACCTTTCCTTTCTCAAAGAAAGAAATTGGGTTTTGGACTGTATTAGGCTTGGCTGAAATAATTCTAGCCAAGGTATGCTTCTGAGTCAATAAGTGATCATTGCTCTTAGGAGACCACTACCATTTGTTTCATGTTTATCACTGACAGCTCTGAATTACATATAGAAGAAAAATAAGAATGNGGTCCCAGGATAGGAGGATCATTTGGTCTCCAACAGCAAAGATGCAGAAAGACATGAGCAATAACCAGACAAAAAGAGGTAATTTCAATACTGTTGGCTTCCTCCTGAAATGAGTGTGTGAGTAGGCTGGCATTNGAAGAAGGGATCAAGCCATCTGAGTGGAATGNGAATGAAATCNTGTTTCCAGGTTGAGGAAAAGCACACACTGTCTTCAACATACACACATTAAAGAGCAAATGGACTTACTAGGCTGGAGCAAGATGGAGAGAATAAATTATTAAGCGTGAGGCACAAGAGGCAGAAAATCAGAAATGCGGTGTAGAGTCCTGAGAAAAATTAAGGGAGAAATTGATTTGGATGACAAAGAAAGGATTCCTAGCTGGAGATAAATAGCTTCCACCCTTATCTCATTTCTGCATTTAGTCCAGGAAACCTTAATGTGTTTGGGGCTCTGGGGAAATGTCCCTAGTACATGAGACTATAATAGGATTGTGTGTTTGTTGTGATTGTTGAGGATGCTTAGATACTTGGGCAATTTGTGCTTTATCTGTTCAAATTCAAATGGCTTATAACATCTGGGNACTGATGTTGTCCTTATCATGCCATTATTAAAAACAAAACACTGCTTGCTGCTACAGAATATTGAAATGAATGGATGGATAACCATTCTGGTTCTAAATTTGGAATGGCATATTTATGGTCTGCGTCTTTTTGATGCAGCCATTCACATTTTTTTTAAAAAAAAAAATCTTCCCATAATCTGCCACATGACATCATCTATGACCCTTGCATCCACCTTTCCACACTGCCTGTGTGCTGTGCCCAGATTTGTTTGCTCTGCCCTGTTGTTTGCAATGAACCGAGTACTTCTCCTGTATATCAGGCCCCTGTTTGTGGTGTGGCATGTGGTGGGAAGCCAGGTTAGCAAATAGAGCATAAATCACTCAGTTAAACTTGACTCTTTAATAATTGAGTTTAAATAAAATTATAGGTATCATCTGTGTCATATATATGACACATTTACACTAAAAAGAAATCACTCATTACTTACATGAAATTCAAATTTACCTGGGNGTCCTGTATGCCAGTGTCTTCTGACAACTGTGGATATGGAGTCCCATCACCTTGCCTGGGCTCCTCTTGAATGGTGCCCCCATGGTGGCCCNGATTCCAGCCAGCCATTTCTAGATGTTTCAAGTCTTGGGACTTCAGAACACACTGGAGCATCAGGAGCTCCATACACTCTGCTCCCTGCCTCAACTAGACTCCTTTGTCTAAGGCCCAAATTTGAGAACTGTGGGATGCCANAGGGGCATGATGAGAAACGTAACGTCCTGTCGCTTTGCCTCTGTCATGGGGGTAAAAGTCCTGTGTTAAGAAGTTGCGGCTATGTGGACTAGGTTCAATACCAATGTTTCTAGATGGATATTTTGAGTGAAGACTCTCTGCCAGTTTCCTAACCGCAGAGCTCTTATGCTCAGCACCATTTCTTTCAATTTAATGAGTTTGATTCTAACTCAAGGCTCACCCGAAAGCACACTGTCTGTCCTGAGACTGCACAGCCCCCTGTCTAGACAGGCCACCCTCACTGAAACTCCTGCCTGATTTATGGCTCCTCCGTACAGACAAAAAAGTCCCAGCTGGCTATTCGCAGGTGTCCTGCTTCTTCCCACATTCCGCTTTGTTGGAATGCCTCTCCAACAAAGTCCCATTCACAAACAGTAACTTCATTTAAATGGTGCTAATGCTGTTGAGGTACTGGCATGTTTTAATAGTGCCTACTTGTGAAGTCAGAAACTTGAATATGGATCATAACTTCTGAACTAAAAGCTACAAATGGCATTGGAAGGTATTTTTAAATGTTATTTATTTATTATTGTTATTGCTAGTATGTATGTATGTTATGTGTGTCGGGGGGGCTACAGCCTACATGCAGAGCTCAGGGACAACTTGATTGAGTCTCATTCCACATGGGTTCTGGGGATTAAANTCAGGTTGCCAGGCTTGTGCAGTGAGTGCCTTTCCCACTGTATCACCTTGCCAGCCTGACATAGAAATGACTATGTTGAATGAAGACATGTCAAGTAAACTCGAAACCAAGGACCAACTATATTTTCTATCATGTCACAAAGAAAAAGGATAATGGGTTTGATTAAGTTTGTGCTTATAAGTATATGCGACGCTAAACCTGTAACAACCCCTCTACATCAAACACCATGTTTTCTGTGATGATCAGAGTGTGAGCGTCTAGCAGAATTTCCATGGATAAATAAGCAAAGATCACAGAATTTTACCAGTGGACCACATGAAGTATCTGGAAACTGCATTGAAAATCTGTATATATATTTAGACTNTTCCTTCCTCCACTAAGGAAGGAACCACACAGTCATATACAATATCCTCAAAGAAGATGACTGACATCCTCTTAAGAGAGCAAAACACTTCTTTCTTGATGTTACACAGCATCACACACACACACACACACACACACACATACACACACACACACACACACAAAACACAACACACTCAAAGGGCAAGAACCTGAGGAAGCTAGGCCACATTCAAGCTGTTCCCTCTTGACGCCTCAGTATAGAGCAGAGTGAACCCCAGGTGATGGGGCCCTGTGGGCCAGGCTTGGAGATGGGACTAGGAAGGGAACAGTAACAGAGGTGGAGTATCTGAAGCCATTTTTATGAACCAGCACTGAACAGCTTGACCAGGGGTTTCTGTGTTCTTCAGAACTGCTTCACAGCAAGTAGAGTGAAATCCACAGNCACATCTTTCCACTTAACACTATTTAGGTTCACAGATGAAATAAGGACGATACAGAACAGATCAGTATGGGAAGAGCCACAGCAGACTAATCAGCACTGCAGTTACATAAGTTCCTTAGGGAAATCTGCNTTTGTTGTTAAAATAGAGACAGAATGGAAAGCCTCATTTTTAAGGAAAGAGGACACCCAGCTCTCTAAATGTTCCCCATTTCTTTATAGTCCTTTCATGCCTCACTCTGTTCATGAAATAGCTGAATCTATTTCCTCTGGTCCAGCAAACCACTTTCGACATCTTGCAAAAATTAAGGAATATTATTGGATTAGAAGCAAGCAAAAACTGTACTCATTCTGTCAAGCAGCCGTGATGTGCTGGGCTNAGAAAATAGGCTGTGCTCATTTTCAGTGATTTATTTAGAAACTTCTCCATCAAAAGGTCNGTAGAGGTTTAGTAAGTCTTTAGTGTAGATGGTAGTGGAGATGTATTAGGTGGGATTGGTGAAATGTAGTCATTAACATATAAATNCAATGCCTCATCTAGAACACATTTTAAAGTTGGTAACAGGACCTAAAACTCATCATTTAATGCCATTACTCTCAGCAGCCATTTCACTCGCCATGGATGGGTTAGTGATTTAGCATCATGCTGTAGGATGTCAAGAGGATTTATTAGCAGGAAACAGATTGATTTGTATCAGGGAACAGGAACAGGACTAGTGCATCCCTTTCCTAATTTACTTTATTTTGTATTAAGCAGAGGGTTGAACTAATATCTAATTAGATTCTTAATATCAGTATTAGNCTTTCCCCCCTTAAATTGCATTCTAATGTAAATAGCAATAAGATCTAGGAATCCTAGCACAAAATGAAAACTATTTTTCTCCACGGACCGCTATAGCTTCCATTCCATAAAGCTCATGTAACCTTCCAATCATTTATCACATGAAGACTAGATGTCTAAATGAATCCTGTCTCTTTAAAGAGATAAATATCTGTTTATTGAACCATAGCAAATGCAGCCACAGTGAATCCCTCCTGTCATGTTGATGCTTATTTCCACGGAAACAAAGCTTACAAAAATAGCTAATATTATATTTTGTTTATAAAATTAAGTTTATATGTTTCCTCCCACATAACTGCTAAGATTGCTTATGAGAATTATCATTTAATTTATGATCACTCTTAAGGATGTGTGATGAGTGCAGTATGGGGCCTCTTGGGAACCGGGATTCCAAGTTTGTGTTACCTCTGGGCAGGCATCTGTTTCCTAAGCCAGTGGTAACTGCATTTCAGCTTTTCTTCAAGAAACATGTATCTCCCAGATTTATGGTCGATCTGGATGACTCAAACAATCCTGCCTTTGTGGGCACATGATTTCCGTCAAGCCAATTAAATAATTTTCCAGTACTTAGCTAAGGAGTTACACTAGGTCCTTACTGCTTTATAATAAGGCACCACAAGACACCACAGCATCTCCAAAGCAGATTCACTACCTCACAGCCCTGGAGGCCTGAAGTACTAAGATCAAGGTTCAACACAGCTTTCTTTAAGAGGTTCGGAGGAAGACTTTCCCTTATGTTTTCCAGCTTCTGGGAGCTTCCCACATTCTTTGGCTCGTGGTCCCCTCCTCCATCTTCAGAGTGAGCATAATAGTATCTTCCATATTTCTCTCTGACCTGTGTTTGTTAGCACATCTACTATGACCACAGCCCCATTTCCTTTATTTTACAAAACAACACTGTGGTTACAATGAGATTATTTGAATAATCTAATGTATAACCAATCTTTCTGATTTATGATAACTTGATGACATTTGTAAAGTTTCTTTTGAGATGTAACATATTTATAGGATCTGGGCATTTAAGCACTGGGGAGGCATTATTCTGTCTGCCACATGTGTTCATGTAATCTGAGATAATCCAATAAAACTGAGCCCCTAAATGCAATGGGAAATATTAGGGAAGAGGTACCCTCTTTCCCCTGAGAGCTAGCTTGGTACCCCTTTTAAATTGAGAGCTGTGTGCACTCACTTATTGTCCCTTGGGAATGTCTGCCTAATGAAGTCTGTGAAAATCCAAGGGAGGGAGTGGAGGGAGATGCCAGTGTAGAAGTGGTTGGATGCTCTCCACAATCTGCTTCAGTTCAGTAAAGCCAGCAAAACACCCTCCAAATCTGTGCCTTGAGTTTGATCACCAGAACCTGCATGGTAGCAGGAAAGAACCAATTCTCGAAAATGTCCACTCACAGGTGCTCGCCCCCATTCCAAAAATAATTCTAAACAAAAAAGTCTTTAAAAAAACATAAGAACAAATATAGCTTAAAAAAAGAAATTACAACATTGAATTTTCACTTGAAAATAAGCAACTGTCACAGACAATGGAAAGTGTCTTGCCTGAACTGAGATGGACTACAAGGATGAGGGGCTGATTAGCAGCGGGTCCTAGCTGAGTTCCAGATCTTTACCTTAAGTGACTGGTTGGCCACTGAGCACATGGATGGGAAAGTGTGGCAATCAGTGTGTATAGATAAGTTTACAATTTAGATGGCATTATTTTGAAATAAAATAGATTTAGAAGAGAAGGGTGTTAATAGAATTTAGGAAAATGTTTACAAGAGATACTGACATCATAAAAACTAAAAGAAGAGATCTCAAGTAGAGATAAGTGGTATAAACTCTAACAAACACTGCCATGAAGGCAGGAATGACAAATGAAAGGGAAACACTGACCCGGGAGGTAAGCATTCCCGACATCCTTCTCCTCACATTTTCTCTTATTCTGTGATGTGGAGGTGAGGCCTCTCTTTGGTCTCACAGGTGTGCTTTCATATTAGAACACCTGGTGATATTTTGACTATGGTCCTTATCCCATAAACATGCCAGAGAAACAACCCATCTTAGAAAGGGTATTCAGTGACAGGGGAAAGCTTCTAAAAGATTCTGAGCCATAGATCATGTCTAAAAGGACAGATAAAGGTGGTCCTGGAGGGCAGAACAGGATGGCAGGGGTGGTACATGTGCCTCTCTATTTAATAGGTAGGGAAGAGCCATTGGTCCAGTATGATAGCATGTGGGATTCATATGAGCGTGTCAATAGGTTTAGAATATTGCAGGTCTGTAAGGACTTGAGATTTTTCTTTGTGCTTCATTCCTTCAAGTCAAGCAGTGGAATATAATAATTGGACTCGAATTCAGGTCTCTGTTCTAAATCTGAGAAAAATTTTGAGCTACTAGTAGAATGGAGTGGTGTAAAGGTGAGGTAGGAATGAAAATGCAAGTATTCAGGGCAGTGAAAATGCTGGGGAGCTGGATGATCCGCACAAGGCAGGCTATTACTGAAAGCACCTCTTTCGTTTCTTACCTCTCTGTCTCTCTGGCCACAGTAATGGTTGACTGAGTGGCAGAAACTGAAGAGGAAAGTATTCCTACACTGAACAACTCTNTGACCCATTTCACAGGCGTGTGTTAGCTATCTAAGAGGGAAGGTGAGCAGGACACGGCCACACCTTCCATTCAGACATGGTTGACAGTTTGAGCTCCTTCTTTCCTTGTTTCTCATGCTGATAATGCTCATTTCTATTTTCTGAGGTATCTCCAAAAAAAAAAAAATCAACTGGGAAAAGGCTCAGAATCCTGTTGTAGAATATTATTTTAAGGTGTGTTACATTTGTTTATGCTGTGGAACATTTGTTTAATGATGCAAAGATGTGTTGCATTCCTTTATGCTGCATTTAACTCTGTGAAGCTGTGTTACTTTACCTGTCTAAAACATCTGATGGTCTAATAAAGAGCTGAATGGCTAATAGCTAGGCAGGAGAATGGATAGGTGGGGCTGGCAGGCAGAGAGAATAAATAGGGGAAATCTGGGAGAAAGAGAGGAGAAAGAACAAGAAAACAAGGAGAGGAGGATGCTAGGGGCCAGCTACCCAGCCACACAGCCAGCCACAAAGTAAGAGTGAAAGTAAGATATACAAAAGTAAGAAAAGGAAAGGCCTAGGGCCAAAAGGTAGACAGGATAATATAAGAAAAGCTGGCTAGCAACAAGCCAAGCTAAGGCCGGGCATTCGTGAATAAGAATAAGCCTCGGTGCGTGATTTNTTTGGGAGCTAGATGGCAGGCCCCGTGAAAGAGTAAGAAACAAACAACTNCAGAATCCCACAAAATGAAATGCAGATTTCTGAGTATTACTTCCTTCAGAATGTGGCAGAAAACCTTTACTGGTATTGAAAGTGAAGGGAGACGAGGCACTCTAGGCTGGTGTTCAGAGCTCATCTGTAGGAGAGAAGATTGAAAGAACTCCAAGGACCAGCGTGGGAGACTCACTTCATAGTCTTCCATCCTCTGTATGACTCACTTGTCTTCCCTTCTGGCACTCTCCGTTTGAGATGCAAATGTCATCTGAGTATCAAGAGACAGGTCTAGAAGCTCGTTCTAAGTCTCTAATTTTGTGTGCATTGATTGTCCAAATTCTACCCACACTTTATGGTCTTCCCTGAGGACTAATTTTTTTTTAAGTAATTGGTTATTGTGCTTCTTCTGTTCAGTAAACAACTCAAAACATGAAAGATTTTATGTAATGTAGGAAGGGGGTTCACATGGTACAGAGAATAGTCCTGTCTTCATCTTGGTGTCTTTCTCTCTGTCCTAGTTAGGGCTTCTATTGCTTTGAAAAGACACCATGACCATGGCAACTCTTATAAAGGAAAACATTTAATTGAGGTGGCGGCTTATAGTTCAAAGGTTCAGTCCATTATCATCACGGTGGGGAGCATGGTGGCGTGCACACAGATGTGGCTACATCTTGATCAGAGGGAAACAGGAAGTGATCTCCATCATTGGGAGTAGCTTGAGTAAAAGAGACCTCAAAGCCCACCCCAAAAGTTACACACATCCTCCAACAAGGCCACACCTACTCTAAGAAAGGCACACCTCCTAATAGTGCCACTGCTTATAAGCTCATGGGGGCCAATTACATTCAAACTACCACACTCTTACTTTCCTCTATCTCTTCCTTCTCTTTCACATAAATTCTACTTTTCACTAATGTGTATAACTTTAACAATGACTTAAAAACTCTTTTGAGGTAGAATCTTACCTATGTTGGCCTGGGTGGCTTTGAACTCCTGGGTTCAAATGATTCTTACATTTTGTTTTGTTTTTGGTTTTTTGGTTTTTTTCAAGACAGGGTTTCTCTGTGTAGCTTTGTGCCTTTCCTGGAACTCACTTGGTAGCCCAGGCTGGCCTCGAACTCACAGAGATCCGCCTGCCTCTTCAAATGATTCTTGTACCATAGCATCCTGAGTGGCTAAGACTACAGGCACATATCACTGCACTCAGTTTAGAATTTAATTTTTAAAATTAATTAATGTTTTGGTTTTATGTAGCCCCAACTGGCTGCAACTCACCATGTGTTGTTGGTTGTTTTTTACTCTTTGCTATTTGAGGGGCCCACCCCCCAGCTCTGAAATAAATACGGAAATAAATATGCAAAAGAAATAAATTCTAATTAATGCCTGGCCTTAGCTTGGCTTATTTCTAGCCTGATTTACTTACCTTAAATTATCCCATCTACCTTTTGCTTCTGGACTTTTAGCTTTCTCTATTCTGTATACTTTTCTTTACTTCTTACTTCATGGCTTGCTGTATACTGGGTGGCTGGCCCCTGATGTTCTCCTCTCCTTCTCCTTTTCTTGTTTCTCAATCTTCTCTTCCCAGATTTCTCCTTCTATTTATTCTTTCTGCCTGTCAGCCCTGCCTATCCTTTCTCCTGCCTTGACATTGTCTGTTCAGCTCTCAACCAGGTGTTTTAGACAGGCAAAGTAACACAGCTTCACTGAGTTAAACAAATGCAACATAAGAATACAACACATCTTTGCACCATTAAGCAAATATTCCACACCATCAACAAATGTAACACACCTTCAACTAATATTCCACAACAACCATGTATTCTAGCCTATTCTCAAATTGACTGGAATCCTCCTGTCTTGGCTCTGTAATTTCTGGGATTACAGGAACGCATGCACACAAATCCAGGGCCTCTGGTATGCTAGGTCAGCACTTGACAGTGGGCCCTAGAATTCAGTTTTTAAAGCTCTCACCCTGTCTCAAGTGTTTTCCCATTCAACAGGAATAGTACTTACTCCAGGTAGGTTTATTTCCCANGCTCTCAGTTTATTACTTCATCTTTTTCTATTGAGAAAAACAAATGAAAACTTTAACAAACTGACCAATGATGGCCTTGATCTTCATTTCTTCCTCTTACTGCAACAGGAAGTTCCTCTTCATTCATAAAAGCCAAATGCTTGTCATGCCCTCTACATCTCTCCACNGTGGCTTTTCTAAGATTTTAAATTTGATGACTCTTTTTTTAGCACCATTAATTTCCATGTCAGCTAGGATGAAAGTATCTATTCTTGGGTTTCCCATCTTAAGCAAAAGTCCCTCACAGAACCACTTTCCTGACTGCTACTATAGGATTTAATTCTCTTTATAAACAGTTTTCCTATACCTATGTTGTCTCCACTTCGCAGTTTGAAGTAATTCATCAACTCATTGCAATCTACCATTCCTCCTCAATTTACTACTGAAAATTATAAAACCCAATGGGATTGATACGATTTCTGTTGTTGTTGCTTGCTAGTTTTATTCTACTCTGGTCTGATAAGATACAAGGCTCCCTGATCCTATATTTTTAGACTTATTAAAGCTTACAGCATGGCCTATGGTGTAATCAATTTTCCATGTACCATTGAGAAGGATGGGATGTTCTGTAGATGTCTATTAAAACTCATCGATATATGGGATAATTTATATCTAAAGTTTTTGTTGTTGTTGTTGCTGAATTTCAGGTTGGAGGACCTATATAAAGATGAAAATGTGGTATATAACCCTTTATTCCCTTCAGTATTTGTTCTATGAAATTAGGAGCCCCAAGAACCATTGCACATATTTGCTATTCTTATACTTGCTTCATGAACTGATCTCTTTACTAATAGGTAGTGGCCTTCTTTATCTCTTCTGGCTAGCTGTGTCATTTTATGTCTGCTGCATCCACATAAGAAAATCACTGCATAAGCTTGTTTATGGTTTTTGTCTGCTTTGTAGGTTGACTTCCATCCTTTGTCTGTGAGTTTCCGGATGTGTTTGCTTGTGACGTGTTTCTTGGAGACAGCAAAANAATCACATTTGTCTTTTCTAATCCAGTCAGTTTACATCTTTTAATCAGTGTAGGAGGCCATTTTCATTTAAGGTTATTATTGAGCAGAGTTTTCTGCTTCCTACGGTTTTGTTGGTTGTTCTGCTTGGCTGAATTATTAAGANTTCTTTTCTTTCTCCATGTTAGTACCAGGGTTTGTTGCTTTGCTGTATTAGTCATGGTAGATTACTCTCTGGCTTTTCTCATACATCTGATTCCATCAATATACTTTGTTGTACAATCTTGTGGATNATATCATCGTTATTCTTCTTGTATTTTCAGTGTCCTGCTGAGCATTTTCTTCAGTGATGGTTCAGTTATCAAAAATTGCCTTAATTTATTTGTGCTTGTATCTTGAGATAGTCTTGCTTCCCCATCAATTTGAAGAAATAGTCTTGCTGCATCTATCAATCTTGATTGGTAATTATTTCTTTTAGGTCTTGAANGCTATTCCATGCTTTCTNGGCTTTTAGGATTGCTGATGAAAAATACAGTAATGTTTATGCCTTTGTTTGNTAGTCNTCCTATTTCCCTCATAATTTTTAATATTGTTTCTTCTTGACTATGGTATATCATGGAGAAGTCCTTTTAGTCAATCCTATTTTAGGCTCTCAACACTGCTGTTGTTTTGATGTGCATTTATTCCTCCAAATTTAGGAAATCTTGTACTATAATTTCTTAATATTCACAATTGAATAAGTTGCTTATGTCTCCACACTTTAATCTCAGCTCCTTCTTCCACCCCAAGGATTCCTAGATTTGCTCACTTGAATGTGTCCCTACTTTTAGNTTCTACCTTACCCCAGTCAGAATGGCAATCATCAAGAAAACAAATAGCAGCAAANGCTGATAAGAATGTAGGGAAAGAGGACATTTATTCACTACTAGTAGAAGTAAAACTGACAGAACCACTATGAAAGCGGGGAGATTTTCAACATATTAAAAATGGGATTACCATATAACCCAGTATACAACTCCTGGATATGTGTCCAAAGGATATTATATTCTACTTCAGAGGTATTTGCACATCCATGTAATTGCTGGACTATTCACAATAGCAAGGAAATGAAACCAGCCTAAATGTCATCAACAGATGAATGGATAATGAAAATGTGGTACATGTGCACAATGGAATTTTATTCAGCCATAAAGAAAAATGAAATCANGAAATTCACAGGAAATGGATAGGTCTGGAAATTATTATATTAATTTGAAATAACTCAGACCCTGAAAGAGAAATACCATATGTTCTCTNTCATAAAAGGATCCTACATTTAATTTTTTATATACATGTATGGGTACAGGTCATCAAAATAGCACAGAGACAGTAGTGGGGGGAAAGNGGCCTTAAGGAACTGGAGAAGGAGCAGGAAAAAGAGGGTATAGAACACACATGACAGGAAAGTGGGAAGGGGACAGCTGAGGGGGACAGTACAAGTGGGGTCAGAATGCAGGTCCACAGGGAGAGTGAGCAGGGGCAGGGGGAGCAACAAAAACCAAATATGTGTAAAAATACCATAATAAAACCCATTGCTTTGTATGCTAACTAGGAAAACCAGAAGAATAATTTCTCTCCTCATCTTCCTGACTTTAATCTGGTCATTCCCCTCTCTCTCCACACAGGCCTTGTCTTTTGTTGTTGTTTTCTGCCATCTTTGACTTATTTACTTTTCAGATCTCATATTTCTATTCTTCAGGCTCCTTGACCAGATGGTTTTCATCTACTCATTCACTAACAAAATGGGTTCTACAGCATTTAGCCTAGGCCCCCTNCTCCACTTTCTTCCCGTGTAGTACCCAATCCTATGGTCATAAAGATTGATGACACTCNAATTCTTTTTACAGGTTTTCAAACTCCCTTTTCTGTACTAGGCTTGAATAACAAAATATTTATTCAGTACTTCTATTTAAGTGTCTCTTAGGCAATAGAAATAATACTTAATATGCCCCAAACAAAATTTACTATTATTAATTATTAGGTTTTGAAGACAGGTCTTGCTGTGTAGCCCAGGCTGGTCTTGACCTTGTGATTTTCTTGCCACAGCCTCACCATTGCTGNATTAGTANCATTGTTACTTAGCTATCAGTTTGGTTTTTTAAATTAATACTTAAAAATATAAAAATTACATATTAATTAATTATAAATATATAATTATGTGATATTTCTATATGTATATACATTATGTCAACAAAATGGGAAATCTTAACTTCCTTAATAAAAACCCAACTTTTTCTCATACAAATCAATGCTCTTACCATTTTCTCAGCTCTCAGATTCTTAATTGTGCTTTATCTACATTGTTCTTTATCTACATTGTAGCATGTATCCCATTATGTTACTTCTTCATATAGCATTTATTTAAGCCTACCCACTAGTGCCCATGTTTGCTGCCACCCTAAAAGGCCAGTCTTACTTTGTTCCTGCTGAACTCTTTCAGTGTCCTATTNAGTCTTTCTCCTCTTCATCATCTCCTTTGCCTTTACTTACAGCAACCAAAAATTTTTAAATGTAAATTAATTATTAAANAGTTCACATTTTCTTCAAAGAGGATTTATCCTACAAGTCCCCACACTATTGTTTATGTCTACAATTCATCAACTCTACTCTCCATTCAATATGGCCCAGTCTTGCGTAAGCCCTTCTTCAATTACTTAAATATACAACTCATCTCCACCTTCAGAGACTTTCCAATTGCTGGTTCTACCATCTGAATTATTCATTTTACAGTTAGTAACATTTGTTTTCCTTTGCTCCAGGTCCTTCCTCAGAACGCCCTTTCATCAGCCTAGATGCCCATCCACATGGTCTACCACAGGGTCCCTTTATAACTCATCCTGGCTTTCCGATTTGCTTCTGTGTCCCACAAGACCACTGAATCTCAGAAGTTTTTAAACTGGATGACACCTGATATTTTTATTCACATGGTCTGGATTGCAGCCTTGGCATAAAGACTTTTTTGTTTTATTTTATTTTTTTGGTTTTTCNAGACAGGGTTTCTCCATGTAGCTTTGGCGCCTTTCCTGGAACTCACTNGGTAGCCCAGGCTGGCCTCGAACTCACAAAGATCCGCCTGTCTCTGCCTCCCGAGTGCTGGGATTAAAGGCGTGTGCCACCACCGCCCGGCTGGCATAAAGACTTTTAACAGCTCTCTGGGTGGCTTAATGGNCATCCAAGATGTAGAAGCACAGGCAAGGACCATGGTTTCTCAAATGTGGTGCCAGGTAGACATCCTCAGCACCATCTGTGAATCAGTTAGAAATGCAAATTCTCTGGCCTCCACCTCAGGTCTAGTGAACTCCAGGTGCTTCTGACACATGAGAACGTTTACCCACCATTATANTAAGTGTTGTGCATCCTTTTCCTTGTCATCCAGATATCGCATTGCTGACCTAGTAAGCACAGTAGCTATCAACAAATGACTGTTCAAGAGTAAAATCAATATATACAAACAAATTACAGAAATGAAACAGTGAACTGTTGGTTTTGTCTTGCAGAACTGAATGAAAACGATCTGATTGCAATGTGTTTCTTTCCACTGAGAAGTAGGGATGGATTTATTCTACTATCTCCAAGTAAAAATGTATATTACAGAAGAAACAGAAGAGCAAAAAACAGTGTGATTCTTGAACTGCTGTCCCAGCAGTTCTATTTCTCAGCCTCATTTATATTGCTCCCAACACTGGGTGTTTTGACAAGTGTGCTATTTTCACTTCTACCTCTGATCCAAAGATGGCAAAGTGGAGAGGCTACTTACTATGTTTCATTGGTAACAGATTAGCACACACATTTATTTTCTTTTAATTTCCCACTGAGTGGGAAACTAACAACCTGCACCATGAAATTTGGGGGTACTTGCCTTTTCTTAGGTTGGCTCTGTGTTTTGCATGAGAGCGGTCCTCTGTCAGAAGCCCCAGTGCTATTATCTGCACATCCTCCCCAGCACCATCTGGAAACGTCACCATTTTCAGAATGCAAGGTGCATCCTTCTCCATTCTTAGACATTTTATCATGCTGAGAATGCTCAGGCACTCGCAGACCTGTCATGATTGACTTGCTAGAGAAAAAAGAAAAGATTATCTACTCTAATTCTAGTGTGAAGTTGATACATAAGCTAGAGAGAAACAATGATATTAGTTCAAGCTGCTCAGAAGTGAATTATGCCTCCCCTCGGAT
Source organism: Neotoma lepida (assembly GCA_001675575.1). Taxonomy (NCBI): domain Eukaryota; kingdom Metazoa; phylum Chordata; class Mammalia; order Rodentia; family Cricetidae; genus Neotoma; species Neotoma lepida. The sequence continues at coordinate 174,798 of LZPO01027507.1, read as the reverse complement.
AGTGTTCCTAACAAACACCCCAAAGCTGCTCATGGGGGTGGATGCTAATTTTGTAGCTCAGACTTGTTTCTGCTATTATTTTGCGAAATGATTCATTCTCCCAGACCTCAGGGAAAAATAATGCAATAGTTCCATATTGGCTGAAATGGCTGTGCCTCCAGTCCCCTGCCAGGGGCACCCTGGAGAGCTTTCCATCCAGATCAGAAGGGCTTAATAGAAGCACATTTCCATGGCTTTCCTGGAGGGGCAGCAGTTTTGAAGGACACAGCAAGGACNTTTTAAAAAAATGATGCTTCCCCCTCTCTCCTGTTCCTCAGTCAGGGAAAGGCTCAGCTGTAGCCACTCCTGTAAAAGTCAGGAGGACACTGTTTAGAGGGATTTCTTCCTGTCTTCGCTGTTTCTTTGTCCATAGTTTCAATGTTACTTATCGTCAGCTTAATATATTTTTTATTAAATCTCAAGGGGAGAAAGAGATGAGAAAAAAAATGAGATCACAAATACCAGCATAGACTTTCCTCGCCTCCTTCTAAGAATCAGAAAAAACAGATACTTACTTTTACACAGTAGGACAAAAGAAATGTATACATGTCCTGAAATGTACTATGCATCCTCTATATGGTTCAAAAACTGGCAAGACATTAGTTTGATGAGCATCCACTCCAGAAACTGATCCTACAATTAGCAAATTCTGAAATGATAAGCAAACAAATGGGCATGTAGATTAAACAGGTCATATGTTTTTATTTATTTATTTATTTATTTATTTATTTATTTATTTATTTATTTATTTATTTTGGATTTTTTCGAGACAGGGTTTCTTTGTGTAGCTTTGGCACCTTTCCTGGAACTCACTTGGTAGCCCAGGCTGGCCTCGAACTCACGAGATCCGCCTGCCTCTGCCTCCCGCGTGCTGGGATTAAAGGCGTGCGCCACCACCGCCCAGCCAGGTCATATGTTTATTTTGGTAGAATTTGTGACAGAGTGGGCAGTTTGATCACCTCTGCTCAAAGTCAGTCTCCAGCTGAGCTGACTTTTTCTCCTTTATATGGAGGAAGAAGAATCCTATTGTATTTGAACAGAGGAAAAAAGAAAGCACATAGGCATAACACCTCACCTAACTCAATTCAACTGTATAGATGTCGAAGCAGAAGAAGCAAGATCATTTTCAAGGGACAGTCCTGGCTGGTGGGTTGGGGGAGAATGAAGGTGCCGGTTTCTAGCCTCTCCTGTGATGGAAGATGGTGAAGAAAGGTTGACATCCAGAAAGGGAGTAAGAAGCCACCAAGATANCCATTTACTTTCTTGCCTTTCAGTCTGCAGCCAGGGTAAGCCTTTGAAGTCCNACTTCAACCACACTACGTACTTGTTTATCTCCGTGGCTTCCAGTTGCCGTGCAAGGGAAGGAAACATGCCTGGCTTGGGCTCTTTCCGGCCTGCTTCTCAAAGCTTATTTCACAGCCCTGCTGTGTGTCTCCTTGATATCCTATATTTTATAGATCATATTGCAATTTTGTTTTGAAACCTGTGTAATTAGTTGCTGAACATCTATTTCCATCAAATTGCAAGCTTTGGGGTGGAAGGGATTTTATCCATTTTCATCAACACTGCATTTGCTGGTTACGCAATACAGAATCTTGCTCATAGTAGATATTCTTAAGTTATTTGCTGAATGGGGAGAAAGAGAANGTTTGTTACAAAACACGGTGTGTCTACAATCAAAATGTGAGAAAGGATAAAAGCAAGCAAATATTTCAAACTGAAACACTATGTTTTCCTCCTTAGAGTTTTACTTGTTTTGTTTAAGTGGTAAATTCTGTCTCTTTAACGGTCTGAATTTTTGAAAAAGTTTGCTTTTTATCAACTCCTCCACTCATGCCAAGGCTCAGGAAGTATCAGGGGGGAAGGAAAGGAGAGAGCTGGAGGATGTCTTGCAGTGCTGTCTTCTGTGACTATTGCACTCATGAACTCACAGCATCTGTAGGTACCTACAAGAGACCTAAGCCAGATCGAGCCAGCCCAAATCCCCACACAGATAGGGTAGATGATTTCCAGGCCCAACGCTTACTAAGAAGCTGTTTGCATTTGATAACTGCTAGGGAAGAGAAAATTGTTCTTCTCTGAGGGCATGGCCATTGGTATGTTTGCCATGTTCCAGTGAATGACCCNACACCAATATACATGGGGACAGCACTAAGTAAACTTTTCATAACAGAAAAAAGATGATATGAAGTTAGGAGGGGGATGCATTGGCTGATATGGAGAGAGTTAAAGGAAGAAAGTAGCAGTGAATATAATCATATTTCTTTGTATACATGCACTAAATGCTCAAAAAATAAAAATGCATTATATAAAGTTTTTTAAAACTAAATATAGACTTGATTACTTCTCTTTCTAATCAATACACATAGCTGAAGAGTTATAATATAATAATAAATATAATATGAATATATAATAAATATATATAAATAAAAATAAAAAATATAATATAATAATTAATGGTTATTTGTTATTGAGGATAAGGAAAATACTGACCAGCTCTAATCTGTTTATTCGTATTATCTTTGACCAATTCTAATCTGTACCAACTTGTCTCATACTAAACTTTTCAGACTACGTCTGAAAGTCTCCTCCAAACTCNTGCTGAAATCTAATGGCCAGTGTAACCATGATAACTGGTGAAATCTTTGAGAGGCTTTATCTTCAGGAGTGAGCCTGCTACTGTTGTACAAAGGGAGTCTGCCCCTCCACCCTGTTTTCTTGACCTTCCTTCTGCCTTTCACAATGAGATGAGAGAGTAGGAAGACCCCTGCCAGGTGCTCTTTCCAGCCTCCATAATCATGAGCCAATAAATTTTATCTATTATAAATCTATTATAATCTATAATATTATATTATTATATATAACCATTATAGTATTATTATATTATTACATATTATAATATAATAATATGATAAGCCTATTATAAATTACAGTTTGTTATGTATTTTTACGGTAGCATAGATTGATCTAAGATGTAAATAAAATGCAAGATGATATTCAACTGATCTCCAGTTGTCTAGAGACTTTAAGAAAGTTTCCAACCTGACATTTCTTGAAAACTTATGCTGGTTTGGAGAATCTACCTACTCTGGAAATGTGTTAGCATAGTAGTATAGCTACTAGAGAAGAAGCCACATGCAAATATCATTAGACTATCCATTTTATTTAGACAACATTGGACTCAGAAATTCTGTTCTTGGGATATAGATGCATAAGAAACAGACACAAATATTTATAAAAGTGATATGGTTAAGAATGTTCCTACTGGCTATATTGATAGCAGCCTCAGACTAGAAACGCAAATGACCATCAACAGGGGAATGAGTATGAACAGGAATCATCAAGGAACAAGGATTACTAACACAAGTAAAAATCTTGTTTTGATTATCACAAATGTTATTCATANTCTGTAGTACCAGTAAGAAAAGTTCAATGAAAAGCAAAATTAATCTGTAGTGCTAGACCAGAATCAAGACAGTGATTTTCTCTGAATGGCTGTCGGTAGAAAATTGACAGGGGAAAAAACTTTGGAGGAGGGGTAAAGAAGTATTCTACATCTTTACCTGAGTGATTGTAATCTGAGTATGTCAATATATCACAGGCTTTGGGTTAGCAACAGCCATAAGAAACAAGAAAGAAGAGGAACGAAAGAACAGACATTCAGAAGTTCAAGTAGCAAGAGACTCAGCACTAGTGAATGGTGTAGTGATCTGTAGCTTTGCCTTTGGTTGCTACGAGCCAAGCCCACCACTTGAGAATGACTGTGAAGGTTGACAGCCAGTCTGACCTCTGGATTCATTTATCTACTGCACAGTTCACTGCTAGAACTGAGAANAATGAAGAAAGAAAACAGGAGGCGATAAAAAAGAAAACATCTGAGTTCACAGAAAATTAAAAAAACAAAACAAAACAGTANTTGGCTTCCCATCATGATAGTTAATGATGCGCCTGGCCTTTTGTTTTTGTTATTTGGAGATAGGATATCATATAGCCCAGGCTGTCCTCATGCTTTCTATGTAGCTATGGATGGCCTTAAATTCCTGATCCTTGTTCTTCTGCCTCCCAATTTCTTGGATTACAGATGTGGCACCATACCTAGCTGCTGAGCAGCTTTAAAAAGCATTGAGTTTTTTTTTTTCTCAATGATGTGTTTGTTTTCCTCATTCCTCAGTGCATTTGGGAGACACCCTAGCATGTGGCTAGCATATTAACCACTAGTATATTAAGTGGGAAATCACAAAAGTATGAGAGAACCCTCCCTGCCCATGANATGGAAAGCTAAGTGTAGCCAGCAGAGGTTCCTCATACAAAGAAGGGAAGTTTCTAAAGAGAAGGCAAGTCTAATGGATATCTAAAACTTGACTGCTTGAGGTTCAGCATCAACATAAATGGTAGAAAAGACAAGATACTCCAATTTCAGCCAATCCTCACTCCTGCCATCTGGTCGACCCCTATTTTTGAGGGCCTAGAGAAAAGCAGCTCCAATACTCCATCTGTGCTGTCCTCACACCCATGCAGAACACAATTATAGCCATTTGGCTCCCTAGCAGGAGAGTGGAGAAAGTAGAAGTCCCATCAAAAGGCAAACCAGGGAACCTCTGTGTTGAAAAATTGGCATCCATATTCTCAGGACAAATGCAATGGCTCTCATGAATCTCAAATGCAGTTGTGAATTTTGGTGTGACAGTGATTGTTTGGTGGATGGTTAGGCAGTGGGAAGAAATCCACTTTGTCACTCNATATGACTCAGAGGGCAATGGCTCAGTGACTTCTTGAGAGAGAATCTATTGTTTAAAGTGAGCTACCCTGGGGAAGTGAGAACAAGAACAACCATGACTCAGAGCCTGAATTTAATCTACCATAGCCCCAGGGCATGAGACAGCCCTGGGAAGTAGTTGTGGAGAGTAGAAGGCCAGACAGAGACAAACTCAAAAGCGTAGGCAGCAGGAAGTTCTGCTCAGATAGTGAAGTACATAACCTATCCCCACTGGTGGGGAGCACAGATCATCAACTTTGAAGAGCACAATGGAGTTTGGTCGTACTCAGTCTGATTAACTGCTGGAGTAGCCTAGCTCCTCTTCACTGCTATAAAACCCAAGAATGTTGATGAAGGGCATCATCCCATCAAGGCAAATGATTCTCAGAACATCTTAAAACAATGAAGCCAGGTCTTCTGTCCACACAGGCCTGTGGGAGCTGCCATGGATCCCACGGCATACATTAAAATGATAGTTTCTAAGTTTCCAGGACTCAGAAAGAAGTCATTCCAACATGTCGAATGTGTGTGCGTGTGTGTGTGTGTGTGTGTGTGTGTGTGTGTGTGTGTGTGTGTGTGTGTGTGACATACACACCCCATCTTTTTTTAGTTTTATGCTTTGTTCTTTCCTTTGTTCTTTTTTGGTTAAAAAAATAATTAAAATAAAATTATACCCATTCCCTTTCCTCCCTCCAACCTCTCCCATGTTCTCCCAATCATTCCTTCTTGAATTGTCAGCATATATATATATATGATATATATATATGATATATATATATCATATATATATATATCCATTTTTGTTGAGTCCATTTTTGTTGCTTGTATGTACAAGGTTTCAGGGCTGAGCATTTATTTGTATTGAACAACCGATAAGAAACCTTATCCCTGGGAGAGGCTGATTTTCCCTCTTTGAGCAGTCATTAGTTGCTTGTATTTCTTCTTCTACAAGTGTCACCATAAGATTTCCCCCTTCCATGTTAACATTTCTACTGATAGTGTCATTGTCCTGGTCTTATTTAGGCACCCATATTGTTGAAGTATCATGGGTGTAGTTTTCCTGTATGTTCTAGGAGACAATACCTCACAGAAGACTTTCNGGTCCTCTGACTCTTANAATCTTTCTGTTCTTTCTTNTTCTTTCCTGAACCTTATGCACANGAGTTGNGTTCTGTTCTGTTGTAGACATATCCATTGAGGGTCGGTTCCCCATGATCCACTGATCTCTGCATTATAAACAGATGTAAGTTTCTATAGTGGTCTCCATTGGCTCCTTTTTGTTCTTTTTACTATATTTTTAGTAATGTGTTTAAATTATTTTGTTTTATTTTGAAATATTTATATATTTTTCCTTTTTAGAAATGCATCCACTTTTCTTTGTGTATTTTTTCATAATTTCTTTCTCCCCCTCCTCCTCCTTCTTCCTTTTTTATGTTTTTCCCCATGTTTTACCTCCTTTTTCTGTGTTCCCTAATACTTTTAGTACTATTTTGACTTTATCTTTTAGTAAATTTATTTATTTTATGTGTATGAGAATTTGCTTGCCTGTATGTATGCGTGCTTGGTGCCCTTGGAGGTCAGAAGTGGGCATCAGACACCCTGGAACTGGAGTTACAGGTGGTTTTGAACTACTGTATGGATACTGAGAACAGAACCTGGATACTGTGCAAAGCAAGTGTGCACATGTGTGTGTGTGTGTATTTGTAACAATAATAATTAAAGAAGAATAATTCATGAATGACTAGGTAATGGTTTTGAGGGAGTATTGGCAATGAAGAGAGAGAGGAGTAGAAATTATATAAGTACAGTGCTCAAGTATGAGGTTCTCAAAAATGGAAATTTTTAAATTTAAAAATTAACAAAACATAGAGTTTTCTAGAAGAAAATTAAAACTTGACAAAAATGGTGAGATAAAACAATAACAATTATAAAATAATGTATAGCTATGAACTATACAGCTTCAATGCAATCGCTATCAAAATTCCAACACAATTCTTCACAGATCTTAGAAGGACAATTTTCAGCTTCATGTAGAAACACAAAAATCCCAGAATGGCTAAAATACTCCTGAATGATAAGGAACTGTTGGAAGTATCACCATTCCTGATCTCAAATAGTACTACAGAGCAATAGTAACAAAAACAACATAGTATTGTCATAAAACCAGAAATGTTGATCAATGGAATAGAACTGAAGACTCAGAAATAAGTCTATATACCTATGGACACCTTATTTATTACAAAGCCAGAAATAAACACTGGAAAAAAAGACAGCATCTTCAACAGATGGTGCTGGTCAAATTGGATGGCTGCCTCATGTGCACAAATCTAGACTCATTTCTTTGCACTAAAGTTAACTCCACATAGATCAAAGACCTCAACAAAAAACCAACTACACTCAAAGGCCGACTACACTGATAGAAGAGAAACTGGGCAATAGTATTAAATTCAATGGCACAAGAAAAGTCATTCTGAACAGACTACCATTAGCACAGGGACTAAGATCAATAATTAATAAATGGTACCTCATGAAACTGAAAAGCTTCTGCATGGCAAAGGACAACATCATTCAGAAAAAGTAGGAGTCTACAGGATGGGGAAAGATTTTTACCAACTATGTTTCTGATAGAGGGCTAATATCCAAAATATACAAATAACTAAAAACAAACAAAAAAATTGGACATTAAGAAAACAAATAGCCCAATTTAAAAATGGTGTACAAATCTAAACAGAATTCTCAAAAGAGAAAACTCAAATGGCTGAGAAAGAAGCTTAAAGAAATGTTCAGCATCCTTAGTCACCAGGGAACTACAAATCAAAACTACTTCAATATTTCATCTCATACCAATCAGAATGAAAAAGACAAAACAAATTAAAAAGCTCATGCTGGCAAGGACATGGAACAAGGGGAAAAATAATGCACTGTTGGTAGGAGTACAAACTTGTACAGTTAATATGGAAATCAGTGTGATAGTTCATCAGAAACATGGGAAATCATCTACCTCAAGACCCAGCTATACTACCCTTGGGCATACACCCAAAGGATGCTTCATCTGACTACAAAGACACTTGCTCAAACATTTTCATTACTGTTCTATTAATAATGGTCAGAAATTGGAGACTGCCTAGATATTATCAATGGATGAATGGATAAAGAAAATGTGGTATGGAGTATTACTTAGCTGCTAAAAAGTGACATCATGAAATTTATAAGTAAATGGATAGAACTAGAAAAAAATCATCCTGTGTGAGGTAACTAAGGCCCAGAAATACAAATATGGTATGTATTTGCTTATATGTACCTGTTAGATATTCAATTATTGATAAGCAAGCTACAATCAATATAACCACAGAGGTTCTGTAGAGAGTGAGGGAATGGGGCAGGAAGATGACTCTCTGTAGGAAAGGGAAATAAAATTGATATCACAGATGGAGGGGGAGGGGGACTAGAATTGGAAGATTAAACAGGGATAGGGAAAGAAGGAGTGGCAACGTAGGGAGTATCAGGAGGACAGCTAAAACTAAGATCATTTGAGGGGTCATATGGAAACCTAATGCAGTAGAAGCTTCCTATAATATACACATATATGAAGGCAATCTAAATGAAATTGCCAAATAACAGAAAGACAGAGCTGCAACTAGACATTTCTCATCACCCAATGAAACTTCCAGTACTGAGAATTGGCTTTCATCTAATTGAGTTGTTGGTCAAAGAGCTCTCATGGGAATCCTTAAAAACCCAGGCTGTTACCAAGGTTATTGATGGCTCTCCACAAATTGATGGTAAGGCGCTACTGCTTAAGAGAACACCTACACAACTCTTAGAACAGGTAGTTGAGTTGGTACCTACATAGAGCCATCACTCCTACAGACTAGTGTTCATGGTACTAAAAGGTACTCTCCAGCTACCAAAGGAGAAAGATAAATACCAACTGTGATGGCTATACTTGGTTATCAACTTGACTACATCTGGGATTAACTAAAATTCAAAAATGGAGGGCACACTGGTGAGGGATNTTTTTTGCTTAATTTGAAATAGAAAGATCCAATCTAATCTGAATCTTGAGGTGGGAAGACACATGCCTTTAATCCAGGTCTTGAGGCAGAAAGACATACCTTCAATGTAGGCCACACCTTCTGTTAGAAGTTTAAGGATATGGGAGAAGGAAGCTTTTGCTCTTTGCCTGCTTTCTCCCACCATGCTGGCAAGTCCATCCTTTCACTGGCATAAGAGCCTACTTCTTTGGGATTCCAGCATCTGCTGAAGACCAGCTGAGACATCCAGCTTCATAGACTGAATGATTCTGGATTCTTTGATTTTCCATTCATAGCCAGCCATTGTTGGATTAGTTGGGCCATGGCTTGTAAGTCATTATAATAAATCTCTATCTATCTATCTATCTATCTATCTATCTATCTATCTATCTATCTATCTATCTATCTAATCTGTCTATCCACCTTTCTATCTAGAGAGAGATTCATTCTGTAAGTTCTGCTACTCTGAGAACCTGACTAATATATCAACCCAGCTACAAACCCTCTGATCTATTAGAATGATCTGCTTGCAAGATGCACTAGTACAGTAGTGGCACAAATTTGTGGGAGTAACTAACCAATATCTGATTTGAATTAAGGTGCACTCAATGAGATGGACCCCTTACTCAGCTCTGCTTGGGTAGTCAAGAACTCGAGACTGGATAGGCTAGAGACCTATGGGAAAACAAAATATTACTATTTTAATAAAAGAACATGGCAGTAAAATGACTCCTAATGAAATGCTGCTATACTCATAGATCAGTGTCTTGTTTAGCCACCACCAGAGAAGCTTCCACCTGAAGGAGATGGGAACAAATACAAGAGACCAACAGCCAGTCAACATGCAGAGAGTAACAGACCTTGGAACACTCAGTCCTAAATGGGATGTCTCCATCAAATCCCTCCCCTCAGAGCTCAAGGATCCTTGAGGAAGAGGAGGCAGAAAGAGTATAAACACCAGATGGGTTAGAGGACACCATAGAATCAAGGCCATCCAGACACCACAAAGTTGATACACAAGTGAACTCACAGAGACTGTAGCAGCATACTATACAGGGCATGCACAGGTTTGCATCAGACGGTGTCCTAGAGCTGAAAGAAGTGGACATACACCCATCCCTAACCCGGAAGCTATCTCTAATTGATAGCTACTTGCAAATGAAAAGTTAGTTTTTTCCAAGGGAGTCTCACTGGTGAAATAAAACTTTTAAGGGTAGGCCCCATGCCCAGTAACAGATGGCCAACACAAAATGAACTCAATGGCACCTTTGGAAGTTCTTTGTCTCATAATATTAAATCAGGGCACTTTTTTTTTCAACCGTAAAGGTCCTTTGTGTAAATATGATGACTTCCGTTTTTGTGTTTTCATGGGATTTTTGCGTGTTTGAACATGTGTGCATCTGCATCTATATGCATTTCTTGTGCCTTTTCTTTGGCTCTTTCTCTTGCTTGGTTGTTTTGTCATATTCTGATTTATTTTATTTTATTATTATTCCTTAGATGTCTGTCAGTTTTCTAAGGAGAGACACAAAGTTTGTAGTTCCAGATGCGAGAGGAGGTAGGGAGGAACCCGGAGGAATAGGGGGAGGGGAAACTGTAATCAGAAATACATTGTGTGAAAAAAATCTATTTTCAATAAAATAAAAATATAGTTATGAGAATTTACATTAAAATATCAGAGGACTCTCAAATAAATAAACTTAATGATGTATTTCACACTTTTGAAGAAATAAGAACAATCTGAATCTAAATTAAGTAGAGAGAAGGAAATAAACAGTATCAGGGTAGAAATTAATGAAGTGGAGACTAAAAGAACAATACAGTTATTCCACAAAATAATGAGGTGGTTCTTGAAAAACAAAAATAAATAAGTAAAAGAAGATTAACAAACTCTTAGCCAGGCTAATTGAGAAGTCTAAAACTCAATAAAATGATGAAAAGGTTGATGTCACAATAGAATACAATGAAAGCCAGAATATTGAAAGTACTTTGAAAACTTTTATTTTAAAATGATGGAAATTATAGAAGAAATGGTAAAATTCCCAACATATATGACCAAACAAAAGTAAACCTAGCAGTTATAAACAATGTGAACAGAAAATGATCAATAATATTGGAGTAGTTAATAGTTTCCCAACAAAGAATGGCTCAGGATCGCATGGATTGACTCCTGAATTCTATCATATCATTAAAGGAGAGCTAAGACCAATGGTTCTCAAANTGTTCATTAAGTGTAAATGAAAGTAGCATTTACAAAACAGTTAAATGAACCAGCATTGTCCTGACACCCAAGCCAGATCAGAACACAGTAACAAATAGNGAATGAAGAAAGAAACTCTGAGCAAATTTCCTTTCTAAATTTAAGTACAAAAGTTGTCAGTAAAATACTTTCTGACCAGATTCAACAGCAAAGTGAAGAGGTATTGGTCCACGGTCAAGTGGGTTTCATTCCAGGGATACAAGGTTGTTTCACTGTACACAAGACAATGAATATAACATAGTACAAAAGTAGATTCAGGGACAGAGATCCTTTGATCATGTCAAGAGACCAGGAAAGGCTGTTAAAACACTCAATATCAGTTTATGATAAAAAAACCCTGAAGAAACTAGGCCTATATGGATATGGAAGCATAATAAAAGCTGTATGTGACCCAGAACTGCTGAGATTGCTCAATGATAAAGGGGCTTGCTGACCTGGGATGCAAGCCTGAATTGAAGTTGATCCTTGGAGCTCTCATGAAGGTGAAAAGAGAGAACAAACTCCAATAACTTGTCCTCTTACATCCACATGTTGCATGCCACCCCCATAATAACAAATAAAATCTCTTTCAAGCTATGTATGACCAACATACAGCTAACATCATACTAGGTGGGGAAGAATTCCCAAAACATTTTTTCTGAAATTGGGACCATGATAAAGGTATGCCTTTTAAAATCCTTATTAAATATGGTGTTAGAGGTCTTAGAGCAGTAAGACAAGAAAAGAGGAGCAAAAGGGATACAAATAGGAGAATAAAAAGTGAAAGCAACTCCATTTTCAGATGATATGGTCCTATGCTCAAAGGCCATGAAGATCATCGCTTGATCTAATTCTTGAAGTACCTGAGTGACTTTTTTTTCTTTCTTATCTGTATTTATCTTTTAACTCAGAATGTGATTGGACACTATGTTTCCATTCACAAGTCTTACTGAGTTACTTACAAAGACCACACTTTGTCTCCAATCTTTGCAAAACAAGGCACATGGGGAATTCCTTTGTCAAGTTGTTTCAGCTTATGTTCTTACTCCTAA
>LZPO01027507.1:113238-123628 GCA_001675575.1 Neotoma lepida | reverse complement strand
CCAGTGGAGGAAAAGGGTCCCAAAAGCAGGCAAAAGAGTCAGAGACAGGCCCTAGGCCAAGCTCCCACTATTAGGAGTTCTGCAAGAACCCCAGGCTACACACCCATCACATATATGTAGAGGACCAATGTCAGACTCATGCTGGCTCTCTGTTGACCTAGTCTCTGTGAGCCTCTATGAGCCCTGGCTAATTGATTCTGTGGGTAGTGTTCTTGTGGTGTNCTTGACCCCTCTGGCTCCTACAATCCTTTCTTCCCTTCTTCCCTGGGATTCCCTGAGCTTGGCCTAATGTTTGGCTGTGGGTCTCTGCATCTNTTCCTATNAGATGCTGGATGAAGCCTCTCTGATAATGACTAGGCTAGGCTCTGGTCTATACGTATAGCAGAGTATCATTAGGAATCATTTCATTGACTTATGTTTGCTTTTATCTTTTACTTTTCAGACAGAAATTAGCTGCCTAATTTCTACTTTGTGGTTACCAGAAAACAGACCTATGTTGGGTAACACAGCCAGAGGAATTTAGTGTTGAGATTAATTTTAAAATGTTGGAAAGTCTAAAGGGAAAATAGACTGGGCAAGGAAACCAGAAATAGGACAGAAAGAAACCACACATATAGTATGAGTGGAAACAAGAAGGGAAAATTTTTGAGCAGCATGTGAGTGTTTAGACTGTATTTGGGAAGCAAAACCTTGGAGGAACAGCTGCCTAGCTAGAGTGGGCGCCACACAGATGCAACCACAATGCAAGATACTTTCTAATGCAAAGAGCAGAGTACAATATTTTATTCTTTTCACCTACTCTCCAAATGAAGGAACCTAATTGGAAACTAGTTTTCGTGGATCTTGAAGTGCACAGGCTTGTGTGACATGCAATATATTGTAGAGCTGGAGAACGAAAGTAACTCTGCAAGCAAGTTGCAAAGAGCTAGCATTGGGATGCTGGGCTATATTAGTCGTAGACTAGAGCTGTATATGTATTCCATACGTCTTATTAAATATAAGTGATTAGAATAAAANACAACTGGAAAATTATGAGAGTTTTCTGATGTTAGGTTACGAATTGCTATGACATTATTAGCTTCTCAGTTGNCAGGTTCACAGTAGAATGTATTGTCATATAAGTATATGGAAAATATTTTGACATTGTAAAAAAAAAAATAGGCATGGATACCTGTACACGAAGAAACACAAAAGAGAGAATGGGAGGATGTAGTTTCAATGTGCAAAATCCTATGGGTACTAAACAGTTGGTTGTGATGTAACAGGAACACTAAGGGTTTTGTTTTCAGAAAAACAGCAAGTTTTAGTTCTATGAGCTAATTTCTAGGAGGAAAAATTGGAAGACATTTCCCCCCCTAAAACTACCCTGGCTATGTGAACTAAAAGAGAAGAGTGGATTTGTCTCTGTACAAGCATGCCACTGAGCAGGAATCCAGTCCTGGATAAACTTTCTTCCCCATGCTGATGGTCATGCTATCATGTTTCTAAATGTCTTGTTATTAAATGTTATCCTTCTTAAGGCAGATGCGTCTGTTTACAGATTAAACATCTGGCTAGATCAATGACATGAGGTATATGCTGATGTATTTGGACTGAATCATGGGCACAGACCCCAATGATTGTATTACTTTTCTAAGGCAAAATTGGTCTGAAAAGGTGGAAAAACAAGGATTAGAAAGAGCAAGATCATTTGGGGCACATTTCCAGAGGTGTCTATTTATTAGTCTCTTCTGATAAAATGGTTGCTTCATTAACTTGAACCAGTGATCTGTTGTTATTGTGTTTTGTTCTTAAATTTCAAGATGGTTGTGGCAGTTTGTGTTGTCAACTTGAGAGAATCTGGGATCAACTGAGAGACAGACTCACTGTGTAGGTCAAGTTAGCCTTGAACTCACTTTTTATCCCAGGCCCGAGTCAAACAGTTGAATTCATCATTCTCCTGCCTCAGCATCTTGAGCGCTGGAGTTACAGATGTACATCAACATGCCTAGCAGCCTTCAGATTTTAAAGTTATTCTTTAAAAATAGTTTGAACTTGAACATATAAATACATTGGCCAATTTGACACAGAATCATCTTTTCATTGTCCAACTTAATTTCACTATTTCTTACCCTTTCTTGTTTTTAAATTACCATTTTCATACTATTTCAGGAATTAGTTTTTAACCAGANACCACATTTTAAGAAATATGAAGTTTTTAATATTCATAAAAAGATAATTAAATATTTACACCTTTAAAGACCTAATCAAGAGCCTTTAGATTTCTCATTTAGCAATCCCAANATTTGAGATCAGTGGGAGCAGGGAAAGGAATTAGAATTATTGAGGCAGCTGCCCATAGTTCTGAAAGAGTGATCAATTTTATATAGTTCCTTGATTTACTAATGTCTACCAGCATCTAATGGATCCCAGGGTCCTTTTGCATCTTATGTACCAGTGTCTGCCAATAGCTCTTCAGATTACCATCTTACTCTCACACTTAGATCATTGTAGTCAGAAGTACTATTTCAGAAAGAAAAGTAAAGGAGCCAATTGACCAAACCATACCCTAGCACCTCATGGCTGAGATGACTTCTCTGAGAGGGGCTTATATATTTGTGCCTTTATCAAATAGTATAACATCCTGAGTGAGACATTTTAATGTCACTTGGCTTTGGCCTACTGATAGTGAAATTTGTAGCTTGGTGACTTAATAGAATATTGTAGTCCTATATGATTATGTATGTGGAAATTGGAAAGTTAAAATTAAAAAGGTATGAGGGAAGTAGAAAGGTAAAAAATTTGTAAATAATCTGAAATATTACAGATTTGTNGCCAGTCTGATCTACAACTATCTTACATAGTAGTTGTTAGGTCTTCCCTTTGTTTTCTGTCAACAAATTTTATTATCCAGTGAAAAANTGTGCTCCCAGGGACCTGGGTTAGGTTCTTGGCATACTCCCTCTGACTTGTAACTTTTATGATCTCTTCTCCCTCTCCCAAATGATTGCCTCTTCCCAACTGCCTGACTTCCCTACTGTCATTGTATTTCTGTGGATTTTATAATTGGAATGCTCCCTTTCATGTGGCAATGTGGTTGGTGTCTCTTTGGAAAGAAGATAGGACTAATTGGCAAGTTTGGCAACCACTTGTCTTGAGTCTAGCAGGAAGGGATGGTTCCTGGCAGCAAAAAGAGCTCAATGCTCAAATCCTCAAGCTGTCAGATAGCAGATGCATGTTCAAAACAGAGAACAAAGGACCTTCTGGAATGAAGTTGAGAGTTCTGGGTATGTTTTCAGTGGGAAACACTGCTTTGCTGCTCACCTTTGTGTGTCCTGACTTTCTGTGCTGTCTCCATCTGCTGCGAAAATGTCACCCTAAAGGGGACACAAGGATGGAACCTCAAAATTTCCCTGTTACCACATGACTGTGCATCCTCCCTGCTGAGCTAATTGCATTAGGCAGTATCAAGTGCTTTCCACCTGCCTTCCTCTGTGGCTGTGCTGTAATACTATGGCCCTATGCTCGGTGCTGCCAAATTCCTGGGGGCCTCTGACTGTTTTCTGGACCCTGACATTGGTAAGAGTCCAGCATGTCATATACAAAGAGTCAACAACATGTTTCTAGGCACTTGATGTCTGCTGTGATACTCATTTCATTGTCTTTTGACTTTTTATGTATACTGGGGATATAAGAGACTAATATGGCATGNTATATTTCTAAGTATTACTGATATTCTTATTTTTAGAGAGTTTCTAAATTGTTGATGAACTATTTCCAACAGAGTAAACTATATTAGACTTTGAAATCTTTTCTTATCCCAAGTACTTACCACCCTCATTTATCACTTCCATAGTCTAAATTGCCATTAAACTTACTTATTGTTTTTGTCCTTCAGCTGGCCTTTGGAGCCTACTTTTGCTCCTCCTAAATCTGATGTGATACAGCCATATTACATCACATCTCTGATACAAACCCAACAACAGCTTACCAGAATGNCCAGAGTAAAATCCAGATCCATTCACTCACAACTCCTTTTGTGACCTGGTCCAGCATTAACACCCTGGCCTCCACTCCTATTTCTTTTCCCTTGATATCACTACTTTCATTGCCATTTGTCAGGCATGATTCCACCAAGAGTTTTGATTAGGTATTTCTTTTGTCTCTATTGCTCCCTCCTGAGAGAATGACATGGCTCTCTTGATTCTTCCCCTCAACTTTTTCTCTCTACTACTTTTATTCTTCCTTGTATTCACCACTAGATATTTTATTTACCTATCTTATTTAATTTTTCTCCTGCTATAATTTAGGTTTTATTTCTCATGATTTCCATATGTTGCCCTGTAGACTTTCCTCTTCTTGCTACTACATTTGGCATTCTTTGAGGTATTCAGTTTAATTTTTTTTCTCAAAGATAGTCTTTGTATTCTTTCTCTTTCCAGATTCCACTTCAATAGACATATATATATATATATATATATACTATACATATATATATAGTATATATATAGTTACTATATAATATATATATGTTCATTAAAATGTCTTTAGACTAGAAAAAGAGTATGACTGGAAATACTCCAGGAGGAAAGTAGAACAGGTTTCCATCAACTGGATCTGGTTAGCTGCAAAAGTGCTGGCCAACAGACAGCAAAAACATTATTTGATGCAAACGAAGAATAGATAATACTCTAACCAGAACAGATAAAGTCCAGAATCTTGCTGTAAAAGCATGGAATGGTAATTCTCCTCATATTCTCAACATGGGCACAACAAAAAACAATGTACATCTTTCTCATTCGGGGGAACTTCCTCTCTGTATCTACCTGCTCATTGACTATCTTAGCATTATTCATTTTAAGTCAGGATAAGAGGTGTTGTCTTACTTAGGTCTCCTGACCTTTACTGATTAAGGACCACGTCAAACCTGGTAACCATAGTTTTACCTGTTTTTTACAGTCTACATCCTTTTTACAAAGCTTGCTCTAGAGAAATAGGTGAATAGGAATGGCCCTTATTATGCACTACTTACAACTTGATACAACTTCAACTTTAAATTAAAATATAATTACATCATTTTTTTNCTTTCCTCCCTCCAACCCCTCCCAGGTGCTTCNTTTGTTTCTCTCAAACTCATAGGCTCTGGCTTCTTTTTCTACAATTATGGTCATATATATTCCTAAATATATAAATACAAGCTGCTCAGTCTGTAATATTACTTGTGTATGATTACAGAGCTAATCACTCTGTATTGGATAACCAATCGGGGAACTCCTCCTTGGGGAAACTATATTATTCCATTCTCAGCATTCCATAGTTGCTTGTAGTTCTTTGCCTAGGGTTTGGATCTTATGCAATTTTTCCCTTCCGTGTTAGCATGTCTGTTGGTGTCTTCTTGTCCAGGTCTTCTTAAGGCAGGCATGTTGATGGGACTTTTTGGGTGTAGTTTCCTTGACATTAAATGGTGTAGTCCTATGTCATTTCAATGCTGATTTTTTTCTAGATCAAGTTATCATCATTTTTGCCATTATACTTTTGATAAAAATAATAGTTTTTAAAATTTCAAGTGAATTAACCTTAAAATCCCTGTTTATTAATGAAGGTTTCTAGGCTTCTGCGTGCCTCAGATTTTCTTGTGCAACTGTTAAGAAAGAGGATACTGGACTTTGCTCACAGGGATTCTGAGCTCATAAATCAGGGTGATAGGAAATAACCTGAATGTTTAAGATGGAACCATGTGATATTATTATTGGTTTAAGAATGTATGTTGAAAATCCCTGAGGTAGAATATTATATGTTGGAGTCTACTGGCACGTGTACTGTCATGTGGATAGTCTCTGAAACGTTCAGAGTGGATGAGATTATACAGGGAGGAGAGCTCATACCAATGAAAAGCCAGAATCAAGTTTTAGTGAGTTTAAAATGTAAGTTATCTATGGAGATATAGAATGCTCCAAAGAGATTGAAATGATGAAACCGAAGGGTATGTATGAGCTGCTCAAGGTAAAAGTCCTTATGCTCGTGTTTGGGGGTGAGCTCTCTGTGGAATCCTCACAGTGTATAATGTGCATTATATTGGTAAGTTGTCATGTGGTGTTTGAACTCCCTAGGAAGCTGGCTCTGGAAGCAGGGTTCTTGCATTCCCTCCTTCTCCCCAGGGCCACTTCAGAACCATGCATGTTTGTCTCAGAGTTCTTCAGGCCCCCTTGTCTGGGGACCGAGCTGCCTTCCCCAACTCTGACGGGGAGGGAGGAGAACAGCAAAACCACCAAAGAACAAAAACATTGTGTCCTTGAAAACATGGATAAGGTAGGCCACTTCTAACAGAAGTCTCTCTTGCTTATTCCATGATGTAAAAGTGCCTACAGTGGGAAAGAGAAGCCAGAGTATAGCAATGAGCAGCAGAAGCATAGAAAATTCAACTAACTGACTGACAAAAATCCCCAGCTGGTTTCTGTTGGATGTTGTGAGTCTCCACTTTGATAATGTTATATCTCTGCTGTTATTTGGTTTTTGTTTGTTTCTTTGTTTGTTTTTGCATGGAAGCCTCATATGAGTGGACACGCTGCTGTGCCCCTTGTTTTCTCTATTGGAAATTCAAGCTAACTGCTTTAGTTAGGTTCCCCAAGTCAATTTCTGCTGGATATTTTGAGCACCATATTTGATGCATGCTCTCTCTCTCTCATTATTTATTCTTTTGCTTTGGCTTGATATATATACTTATTTAACTCACCTGTTCAAAAACCAAAAATATGGCTGTGCTAGATAAATCTCCATATAGAATTATACTAATGGTACTTAGTGCCAGAAAGGAATGAAACCACCCGGATCTCCTCCCTAACACTTTAGGGAAAAGTCAACACTCTTTTTGTCATCTGCTACATTTTTCATTGTTTCCACTTCAATAAATTATTTTCTCATAAACGGAAATATATTAGATATTATATTTATATTTTTATATGGAAATATAATTTTATATAGAAATATAATATATAATATATACATATATAAATTTTATTACTATGTCATTGGTGTTAATAAGAAAAAAAGTCTTACTATGTAGCCTAGGCTGACCACAAACTCACCATCCTCCTGTATTTACCTCCCAAATGATAGGATTATCAGTATCTCTGTCTTATTTCCTGTTGAAGCAGTAATCTCAAGAATAGTAGACTCTCAATGCCCTTTGAGTATTCTGTGAGAGCAAGGAAGCCATCCAGCCTCTTTATTAAGTCTTAAACTTGCTGGAGTGGTCAATAATGCCTGCTATATGATTACAGGCCCCAACACCTGCTCATGACTAAAGTCCCTNGGGGTAAGGCAGAATTCCGCATTTGTTAGCTGTTTTCATCGACAATCAAAGCCCATTAGTGGATCGCTNCTGCATGATCACCAGGTTATTTTGGAGATAATTTTAGTANATTTAAACCTGGGAAGAATTCTCCTTAATTTCTGATGCTTTTCTAACTCTATGTTAGCTTGTGGGCCAAGACTGGGCACATTTAGGAGGAGATTTGCCTACACAGAGAAATCACAAAGCAAACAGCCTCTGCCCAACAGTCAGTCTACCAGCTGCATCTTCTGATGTTCCCTAGGTACCAGTCTGTCTTGTCATTCTCTAGAACGTGTCTGAAAAACTCTCTCTCGTATGTTGATGGAACAGTCTCCCAGCTTGTCCACCCACCCATCCACCTGCCTGTCTGCCCACCTGCTTGCCTGAGCTGTGGATCTAGCTGGCTCTGCTCTTCTGACACACGGTAGCCTTTTAATAGAATGACCTTTGCAGCAAGCAATCTGACCCACGCTACTTCCAATTTTTGTAAAAGCTTTAGTCACAAATAATGTGACATTTGATGTCCTCTTGAAGCTCCTGTTATGCAATAAATATAAAAATCTATTTTTAAGTATGTTGGCAAATTAAAAATGCAGCTATAGTTAGCTAGTTATAAAATTTCTGGTGCAAAATTTACATATGATAGCAAATTCTTTCATACTACAAATTATCTCTTCCCAGGGTATGGTTTTTCATAAATTTACACTGCATTTATTAAAGTAGAACACTATAGTAAACTCAACATACCTATGTCATTGATAATATCTTGTTTATAAAAAGAGTATAATTCCAATCTAGCTGAACATTACTAATACTTATCNCAATAGAATATATAGAAAGAGACCTTTCTGTGGCCGCCAGCTCTGCCAGCATGCACTGCATGTAATCATGAACTAGTGTCTTCTGAGGGGCACAAATGTCAAGAGCCATTTTATGCCATTTTTATGCTGGTGATATTTTCTGCCTAAAAGTAAAAAATATTTAGAGTAACACCAGGACTGTATAGGTAAGAACCCTAATTTTGGCCCAATTAAATCTATCACTTCTGTCCTACTAATGAATTTTCTAGCTGATAAAATAATAAAATCCACCTGCAGCCACCAGTCCTATCTGAAAAGAATGCACCAGCTGTGCTCTGGTTCAGTCCAGGGGAAGAATACAGAAATGACCTAAATATTACTAGCATTTTCACCTGCATAGAAACCATGTTTTGGATTGTACTGTAACAAAAAGGCAACAATATTTTTCTCTTCAGACCATCAAGGTACTTGATATATTTTGCACCTGNCAGTTTTTAGATACATTAATAAAACAAAATAGATCACTGCCTCCTCCACTACCTAGTCAATGTTTCTGGGAAGCAAAACTGTTCAACGTTAGAATTGACACACCATATGGCAGGGCCAGGCCAGATGAGGATTTAGCTGTGGAGGCAGCTGTACCTGGGTAGATTTACTTTTAACTTTCATCCATTATTAAATACATATATTTTTGTACATATATATTCCAAACTTAATTTAAAAATATTTAATTATAGCTGGGCATCGTGGCCTATACCTGTAATCCCAGCATTTGGGTGGCAGAAGCAGGAGGGTCACTATAAGTTCAAGGCCAGCCTGGGCTACATAGATAGTTGCAACTTAGCCTGGCTATAAACAAGACTCTCTTTTTAAAAAACAGGCAGACAGACAGACAGACAGACAGACAGACAGACAGACTGAATTATAGCCACACTAGGTCAGAGATTTTATCATGTATATCTCTCTAGCCCCTTAGTAAATAACTGCATACAGCAGGTACATGATTATTCCTTAGCTGACTCATAGAATACCAACAGCTCTTATAAATATGTGCATATAATAGGAACATGCTTATTTCTTNGCTGATTCATATAGAATGTCAGAGTGGAACTCCTAACATTGTCCAGTGTGGTATTTTTCTGAAGTTTGAGTTCTTTTAACTACCTCACACAAAACATCTGTTGAGACCCTGCATGGCTCCTCCCACAGCTCAGCAATTCACTGTTGCCTTCAGATACTGGGAGAATTTAATTTAGTCAGTGAACAAATAAATAATGCAAACACTGGCAAAACGTGAAAAGCCACAAGCAGCAAAGTATAGGCTTTTGAGATGGGCAGTGCTTTAATACTTCAAGTTACCACTTGAAGCTCCATGATGAATTGTTAATAATAATGAATATACCTGGGATTTCACCTGATTCACTCTGCCTTGACCTTGTTTTTTGGCTAAACCAGTATGCATAAATCGATACCTCCTTCTGTCCCCTGCCAACACTGTGATGCTGCCAGCCTAGAGTAAACTACAGGCCTTGCTGATTAGTTACTCTTTCGATTTATGAAACTCAGACAGCTCCTAAATTTGTGTGGCCATCATTCTATCCTCTAAATGACGTATTCTCTGACAACTTTGGATGACTTTCATGCCTCTCTTCTTTCCCTAACACTCCCACACATTTTCCCTGTCCCCACATCTACCCATCCACCTGCTTTCATGATCTGCTCTTGAACTAAAGCCAACATCTCCACTTGTACTGTTTGTTCTGTCATCTTTGCTGACTTTAGGGAATTATATAGAATTATTTTTTATTCATAGTTTCCATCTTTACTAGATGACTATCATACACATATGTAATGCTATTTCTCACGATTAAAAAGACCCTTTGCCTCTTTCCACTTCTGCTACTACCTAATTTCCTTGTTCTTTGGTAACAAAATTCTTTGAATTGATTTTACCATCTACTTCATGTTTTTCCCCTCCATATTCCCTTCTATCCATTCCAGGTACTTCAACCTGTATTATTACAGAACATATTTTCTTTACAAAATTACATTGCTAAAAGATCTCTGCCTCGTTTTTTAACCTAGCATTTGCCCTGGTTGATTGCTATTTCCATCAGATTTTTTTTTCCTCTTGACAATGTATCTATCTCCAAAGATTGCTGTGATTAATTCTTTCCCTCCTTTGACATGCGTGCCACAGCCACTATCAACATCAAGAAATGGAGTCTACCCCTCTACTTCCTTGAATTCTGCCTGGGCTGAGTTGTCTTTGCTTTGA
>LZPO01027507.1:59657-74068 GCA_001675575.1 Neotoma lepida | reverse complement strand
CTTGGCTTCCACTCCAGCTGTATTTGGCCTTCCCTCTGGTCTCAATGACCTTCCATCTCACCTGCCTCAACAGGGAGGCTGCTTCCTCCATCTTCTGCCGAAACTGGAGTCATTACACCTGGCAAGGACCTTCAAAGGACTAAACTTTACTTATCTTACTGCTTCCGGCCAGCTGTTTTATTATCTTCACTGATTTTCTTCTTATCTGAAAATATACTAATAGAATCAGAGCTGAGTTATCCTGGTTTTCTCCATTTCACTGGCTCTTTTATTGTTACCATTTGCCTACGTCTCAATTAAAGCCCCATCCTTCCTTCTCTTCCTCTTCAAGGCTTTCAGCCAACCGACCTTCCCAGCCACTGAGTACACTGCCATCTCTCTTCTGAGAGCTACATTTAGATATTTAATTTCCTTGTAGCAATTCACNTCTTCCCAAAATAACAAAGAAGCAAAGATAATTAATCCAACTCTTTGGTTTCTTTTCATTCTTTTTTTCTCTTTTTCAATCTACTGTTTGTCCTAAAATAGGAATCGTATCATTTTATCCTCTGCTATAAAGAATTCAGAGTCTAAATGATAAGATCCAAACTGTCAAATCCTGGCTTTGAGAGTCCCTTTCTTTCCAGTCTACCTCTCCTCTTTATTTCCTTCTGTACCTTTTATTCCCCAAACATGCCAAGCTACTGCTCATGTGCCTTGCTCCCTGGCCACGTTGTCTTTATGCATGAGATTGGCTTTCACCACATGCTTCCTGGGACTAGCATGGTGTCCTTTCATCCTCTTCAAAACCTCAACTTCTCCTTCCTAGGTGAAGTTTTGCTGGTTCTTGCCTCTCTTGTCCCAGATCACTCTCCCATGTGTTGATTCATTAGTACTTCTTTTCTGTTGTTGTTGATTGTTTTTTTACTCTGTTAAAATCTTGGGGTGAAGAAAGGGAAAGTGGGGAACTACTGCTTGTGTCTAGCACAATTCCTGATATTCTGTGAAACTCTTCTGATATATGAATAGATTAATAATGCATAATGAATACAATTTGGGTGAACATAAAAATAAGACATTCTCGAGAAATTCAAATAAATTCCAATAAATAAGTTCAAATAAATAAAAAATTCAAATAAATTAGTCAGCTTTTCTTACATTTCAGCACATCATTTTGGCTCATAGCAACTATGATTAGTGTGTTCCATAATGATTTCATCTTCTTTGTCAACTCTGAAAGTATGAATTTTGTATCATTCTTGTCTAACAGTTCCTACCTAGCTTTGGTTCCTTCCTGTGCTTAGTAGGTTTTCATTTCCTTAGTATGCTTCCTGCCATTCAAACACCAAACCTGTATCCAAGTTTTGCTTAGAGCATATAACTAATACAGATCATTAAAATTTTAATTTCTTTTTAAAGAGATTTATTTTATTTTAATTTATGGGGGGGGTGTGCTCATAAGTGAAGGTGCCCACAGAAGCCAGAGAGGTGATCAGATCTACTGGGGCTGAAGTTACAGAGTTATGAGCCATCCCACATGGGTGCTGGGAACCGAATTCAGGTTCTCTAGAAGAGCANCAGGGACCCTTAATCACTGAGCCATCTCTCTAGTTTCCTAGGATTATTAAATTTCAACACATTTCCTTCATAATACTTTTTGTAGCCTAATGGCCACAGAGTGGTGGTGGGTAGGAGTTTCCTCCGAGATTAAAACCTTCCGTTTTAGAGGGAGACTTGTTAAAACATAGAACATGAAGAGGGAGGTAAAACAATAGGCTACTTTAAGACTGACCGTACATTTGCAGAAAGTTGAAACTACAGGATATTCTAAGTGGAATACCCGACCCCACAGGGAAGCTCCTTAAGACGGGACATAAACAAATAGGAACAGCTTCAGGATGTCTCTGAAACTGACCAGATTCACNAGTCCTCTCCCTCTCCAACAGCATGTAAACAGTAAAGACTGCTGAGAGAAGGTTCAGATAAACTCAACAACTTGGAAGGAGAGATAAGCTTAGCAGCTAGGAGGAAGTAGAGACCAGCTAAGCTGCCTGGAAGAAGCTCAGAACCTCAGACCCTGTGAGTCACCAGCCAGTCTGTTGACCTACCTGAAGGCTGTGCAGTGTGCTCCAGGTTTGCAGCCTTGTGAGTTGTCAGCCAGGCTTGGATGAGTCTTTGTTGATGCAGCAGTCTCTGAGTCATCTCTGCTTCTTTAAGTGATTCCTCTCCTACCTGTAAATGACCCAATAAAATGCATTCATTCACCAATGCTGACTTTGGAGCTATCTGTACTCTGCTCTGTCGTCAGGTCCCTTCCTGGGGTGAGTATAAATTTGTTCGCATCTCCCAAGAAACAAAGTCATATGACAAGTGANTACCTACCTGCCCATAGCTTTATGTCATTAATTTTTTCACCTCTCCTCAGTGATCAGTTAATAGTACATCCAAAACCTATAGGAATGCGACAGGTATAGTAGCATACTTATAATAACAGTGCTTGTTTTGACCCATCTCATTTACCTGGAATTTATCTTTTCACATCTCTGTTGTCTATTATATTCAATACTAGGATTCTATGTCTAGAAGTTGAAGAAACATCTATTTGATACCTTGTTATTCTAGGCTGTGATATCCAGTTGCTGAAATTTACAGGAAAACTCAAATCTATAAGCTGCTGAAAATTAACAGCTTCTTAATTTGGGGATTGTTAGGTCAATAGTGAAATAGCAGCCCATTTACTCCTTTTAACTGTCAGAGTCATATAATTTTATGGAATGTGNTTATCAGTGTGGTTAAGAATGGGTATTCTCAACATACAGGAGAGACTGGTCACTCAAATGATCACAACTGCTAAATATCAACAAATCTTTCAAATTAGTTTTAAACTAAGTTTAGGAGTACAAAAATCAGGAAATTGGAACCTCCTTAAGTGAATGTCAGTTTTTTAATTCACTTGAAGCAAATGTTTTACATCTTATAATTGGTATAAACCACATTAAAAGGGGCAATTGCAATATATTGAATTCACTTTCAGTTGCCTGTTTTGGGTTCATGAGTGCAGGACAGGCACAGATTTCATTCTGTTCAATTCAACTACATCTTTTTGGGCAGCTATGCATAAGATATATCTGAATAGCTATGCAATTTCTACGTTCTTTGCTTATTTCTGTCCCAAAGAGGGCATCTAAGACGTCAGTCTTTAATATGCTTTGTTACTTGTGACACTGAACCAGTGACAGGGCCAACCAAGAGGCACAGTGGTGTGGGGAAAGCATGGCATCATGTTCTCGTCCTTTCTGAAAATGGAGGAGGCAGCCTGAGAGACAAGAGAGGGCAAACTATCAGATGAGTGTCTTAAAGATATTCCTCAGCGTTGCTAGTACAGGGAATGCTAAACACTTCCAACACTCACAGCTTTACAGATGGGGAAAACAGGATAAAAGCAGCTGAAGTTCAGGCTTGTAGGAATAAAGGACGCTCAGAGGTCATTCTGAGGGGTCTTGTGGAAGGCTCAGTGAGAGAGAAGTCTAAGTGATGGTCAACAGACACCACATATGGTTTAAGCGCATTTATATTTCAGTTCATTTTGTCCCTAGTTAGTAGAATAATCCCCCTCTCTCTCTCTCTCTCTCTCTCTCTCTCTCTCTCTCTCTCTCTCTCTCTCTCTCTCTCTCTCTCATTCTCCCTTTCTTTCTCCTATTACTTACCAAATCATTACCTACTCACTAGCACAAAGAGCAGAAAGAATGGCCCTGCTTCACAGATAATGGAAGTTGCCTTTACCGGAAATAGAGTTTGATGATTCTCAGATTCTTCCCAGTGGTTATGTATCTCTTGAAAACAATATTGGTATATTAACCTATGCATGGCATAAAAAGTCCAACATCCATCTTGTACATTTTCCCAGACATAATTAAGACAGGGCAAATACGAGGAACAATGAGAATATGTTGGTGGCTCAAAATACTTATTTCTTCTAAATACAGCATTATTTTTCTTTCAGATATCAGCTTCTGTTATTCTGTTAATAGGGAGTGATGGCTATGTTCTGGCTTTTATTATTCCTATTGAAAAAATTCTAAGAAATAAATAATTCACATTGTTGAATTTCTTGAGGCAATGTGGTTACCGTTGCTTTGGAAACTAGTTTTTCCACATACATCTATGGACTCGGCTTATATTGAACCAGCATCATCNTTCAAAAATAAATACAGATTTTCAGGATCTCTTCCTTCTCCCTTTGTTGACTGGATAAAATTGTTTAATATGCCTATAAAAGGTGCTGATTAATAGGATCAGTATGGTTTCCTCCAGGAACTGGGGAAATGGTGTGGAATGAGGCTTTTGTGGTTCACTCCTGGGTTCTTTCATCACATTTGATAACTTTGACTATTTTTTCAATCAATGAAGTAGAGGTTACTTTGGGATTCTCTGAGGAATTCCTTTGGGAGACTTTAGTTAAATATTTTGGTGTATAGTTATTATTGGCAGACAGATGCACATTTAAGAAGGTAAGGGTTCAGGTTCCACTGCTCTGCCCCATCATAATTATACAATTTACTGTAACTATTGTGATTTAAGAAATAGTTATGGATAAATAATCAATTACACATCTGGACATTTCTCCTTATCTCTATACTCTTAACTAAAGAAAAGAAAAAGAATAGAATTGGTGATGGAACAGCTTTTGAGTGCCTTCTAAGGATACAGGTGTTAGGACAACATCTAGTGAGTCAAAAATTAACGATGATGCTGTGTGGAGAGAGCTGTGGTCCACAGTGATCGATAAGGAAAGTACAGTCCCTGAAGATTGGGGGGAAGCAGTGTGATATAGGTGTTCTATTTAGAGCACTGTGCAAACTCTTATTCCCTTCACATTGACCAGTTGTGGGTCTCTGCATTAATCACCATCTATAACAAAAAGACTCCATGGTGAGGGTTGACTTGGTGAGTTTAAAAGAAAGAAGAGAGCACATGCAGTTGGGAAGGGAAAATGGTGGGAGATAGGGGAGGGCTAATCAAAGCACATTATATGCACATGTACAATTCTCAATAAAAGAAAGACTGAAAGAAAGGTATAGATGGCTCCACCAAGGGAAAATTACAAAGCTGTCCTAGAAAAAATATACATGTCATAAATATGCATGTCATGGCAGTCTAAACTGTCTTGACATTTTCTAAAACTACATCCTACTAAAATCAGGGCATCTGAGACATATTTGTTTTGCCTCCCAGGTAATCTTGTTTTCAGATATTAGAAAAAGCCACAAACAGAATTGCTAGTGTAAACTTGGTTATGAAGACTACAAAGAGTTGATGAAGAGGAACTGACAAGGACCTTGGGACCATGAAATTATATGATATATGATTGTCAAGGAAGTGCATATCCAGCATNAACACTGAAGTCACCAGTATCTTAAAAAGGAAACAGTCAAAAACCTTAAAGAATCTGGACTAATCCTCAGTGTCATCCAGGACAGATGAAAAAGAAACAGAGAGCAACAATAGCATTACAAAAAAAAAAAAAATCCTTTGAAACAGAGAAGGAAGTCCCTAAGGGCATCAGTGGTGCACATAGAAGGTTCTACTGCTGAGTCTCCAAATCTATCCTTTTGTTTTTAATTTTAAAGATCATGAAGGCTCAGATCAGTAAATATAATGTGGATATAGTAACCACTTCACAACAAGTTAAGGGGTGAGGGAAACTGAAAAATTAGAGAGAGTTGTCTATATGCACGCAAGTAAGAGACTTAGAAAAGAAATGAGAGAAAGCAACAGACTTTATGAATGGAAAGTTACATCAAAACTCTTAGTTTTNCTCATGCTGGCTCGGGATCTTGCTTCCTCATCTGTAAGCTTATTAGTTCATTCTAAAACTTGTGGCGAAGATAAGTAAAATTATCAAACATTAAGCACAATGGCTAATACATTATCAGTTCTATTTCCAAAGCATTAGATGCTGACAACATCATTATTATCCTTAACGTAGACCCAAACTTAGAGCTTATGATACAATAGTGGCAGTAGCATTGAATTCTAGTTTTTATCATTCACAGTACTCCCTATCACCTGACATCTCATTTGCATATTTGTTCATATGATGAGCATTATTTCCTTTAAAGGTTTATTTACTTTTAGGTTGATATTAAATCAATGATATGCATACTTTAGGTGTGAGTTAATAATCTAGGAATTAGTATAATCATATTATCATTCAGTTCATATTTTACTACCTTATACACAAAATATCTGGAGAATCAAATTAAGCCTTAAAATTCTAACATTCTATATGTAATGTGTGTAACGTATTCAACAAGCCTTTGGTGAATGAATAAGTCAATGAATAAGGAACTCTAGAAAACTTGGAAATATGAAGAGAAGTAGTAGTTGTACAACAGCATGGAAGGTAATATTTCTTTTATTGTTTTTATAACATTATTTTCAAATCACATAAGTAACCAAAAAATAAAAGAAAATCAAGATTTAGCTTCCCTGATTCTCTGTTATGATAATCCTAGCTAAGGATAGCACAAGCTGACGTTGTAACTTGCATTTATGGCTTCTGATAGCTAACATGTTTTACTTGAAGTATCCCCAAATTATCTGCTCAATTATCTGATCAAAGTATTGCTTAAATTTGAAGTCAAGCTGGTTGGTCCTAATTTACAGTATCCACTTGTTCTTCTCTGACTGATTGAAAATGTTCATCTATAAATTAACATATCACGTGAAAGGAGTTACAGGATTAATAAGGTCCTGCAGTTTATGATGTAAGATTTGTAATGCACATTTTGTTATTGGTTTCGCAAATAACAAGAAAAAAAGAAGCAAGATTGGTTTTGGAACACTGTGTGACTTACTTGCTCAATGTCAAGTGTTAGCACCTCCCCTTGTCTGGTACTAAATTCAATCTGAAAGCAAAAGTTGAGAGACCAAGCACACTTCATTCTGATTCTTCCAGGAACCCTAACACATAGAGAAACTCTACATAGTATTATTCATTCATTCTGTGAATATTTAATTTATCTAGAGTCCTATAGAGTAGATTAAAATTAAATTTCATAAATTTAAAAATGTATGGTGTGATAGGAGAATAGTAGACATGCAAACACTTAAAACTCAACTCACAGTAATAAATTAAGAGAAATATTGAAGGTGGGCTAGGACATAGTAGTTAAAATGGAATCTCACAGATCTGCCCACCCCCCATTGTGACCTCTCTCACAAAAAGAAGTAAAAAATAACAGTAACAATAATAAAATGAGACTTGTGTTATCTATATACTCACTTGAGCATGGTCAAACTCTCAGTGGCCTGCCCCTTAACTAGAACTGAGTCCTTCCCCTCCCATACCAAAAGCCATCAGTTATGGAGAGCTACTCTTCAGCATCTCCATCATACTTTTTAAGAGTTCTTTTCAGTGGTTTCCTGTTTAGACTGTTACTTTTGGGGGAGGGAGACAGGGGTTGTCCCAGAAGCCTTCTGTGTCTCAAACTCTCAACTGTGCATCTGTTGCATGATATTTTGTTTGTGTTCTGACAAATAGCTTGCCTGGAGATTAGAGGGTGGAGCTAGCCCCTAGTTAACCATAGACACTAGGCAGTGGTGGCATACACCTTTAATCCCAGCACTAGGGAGGTGGAGACAGGAATATAAGGTGAGTGGAGACAGGATCTGAGGCCTGGCATTCAGTCTGAGGATTAGTAGAAACAGAATGCCCTGCCCCCCCCCCCAATTTGCCCTGAGATTTCATAGAGGTTAAGAAGTCTCTAGTGGCTGGCTGCACTGCTTTCTCTGATTTTGAGCTTTCATCCTGATATCTGACTATGGGTTTTTATTTAATAAGACTAATTAGGATCATACTTCATGNATCTACAGTCATTGATATCATAGTAAAAGCAGCTGCATGGGTCATGGGCCTCAACAGGTTTCTGGCCATAGTGTAGACCACAAACACAGCCCCCTTTTGCAGACCACAGACCCAGATAGGACTCTCAGTAGCATGGGACCTGGATATCACCATGGCCTCAGANGGCAGCAAGCCACTCAGATCAGTATGGCCTCCAGGAGCAGCATGGCCCATGGACCAGCAGCACAGACCTCGGACCTCTGCATGGCCTTTGGTGATAACTTGTACCATGGACATCAACACAGGCCCTGGCTGGAGCGGGGCCTCAGACCCAGACATGGCCCTCAGTGGCAAGAAAGACACATTAATCATCCCAGCCCCAGGTGGCAGCTCAGGTCACTCACATCGATATGGCCCCCAGCAGCAGCATGGCCTATGGACATCAGACATTGATGTGGTTTCAGGATACAGAACAGACCACAGACATCTGTATGGCCTTTGGTGGTAACACAGGCCACATACATCTACACATACATGCATTATAGGCACTGGCAGCAGCAAGGACCCAGACATCACCAGGGCCTTGGCTGTCAGCTCAGGCCACTCACATCCATAGGGCCCCCAGCAGTGACATGGCCTATGGGTATCTACATGGTTTCAGGCTGTAGCACAGGCTATGGACATCTGCATGGCCCTCAGTGGTAACACATGCCATCATCCAAGCCCNCAGCAGGTGGTCATGGGCCTAGCTCAATCAACTGCTGGCTCTTCCAATGTGCCTGTCCTGGGCCAGGGCTGGGTTTGGGCCTGGCTGCTGGCTCTGGGGCCAGGCACTGGAATCTCACAGATCTTGAAGAGGGGAAGAAATATGTAAAAGAGAGGCTGAGATGAATGTGGGTAAGAGGTACTCAACCCAAGCAGAAAATCTTCATATGCAATGTTACACAAGAGTAAAAGTACAAAAAGACAAGAGGAAACAATCCTAAACATCAAGACCTAGCCCTGGGAATTGAACTTGAAGCATTGTACATCCTAGTCAAACATTCTACTACCAAGCAACATTGCCAGCCTTACCCCTTTTTGTCTTTTTGTTTGCTTGCTTTCTGGTTTAGTTTGTTTCATGGTATGGGCTTCCTTCCATATAACTCACAGTGGCTCTGAACTGGAGATCTTCTACCTCCTGAGTACTAGGGCTTCAGGATTGTACCACTGTTTGTGACTAATTTGAATAATTAATTTTTCCATCTCTTTATTGCTAATTTGTGTTTGGAGCTTTGGGCTCCTTTGTTCTAGTTATCCATAAAGCATATACAACAGATCATTGTAGGACATACANCACTATGCTGTATAAGAGCTTATTCTCCCTACCTGTGCTATGGTATCTGTTACTCAACAGAGACCGTCCTCTAGTCCCAATTAAAAAAAAAATCACATGTTCAAGGATGTGGAAATGTAGACTACTTTGATCTGGTTATCATCCACTATATACCTTACCAAATTATCACTTTATGATACATATTTTAAAATAACTAAAAATAATAATAATTAAGAAAAAAATGACTGCCCCAAATATGACAGATTGGATCAAATTATTAGAAACAATGGATTTTAGAATAAGAAATTTTATTTTTTTCTATAGGGAATAGGGAAATCATTATGGTATTTACAATGAATAAGTAATTCAAGGGGAGGAGACAGGGCATCATATAGACCTGGCTGGCCTTGAATTTGCTATGTAGCTGAGGATGACCTTGAAATTCTGATCCTCCTGCCTCTACCTCCCAAGTACTGGGATTACAAGTATATTATCACCATGCTCGGCTAAGATGAATAATTAAGAGTCCATGAGAGTAATTATGATGGATTAATATTATGTGGTAGCATAATATGATTTACTCTACTAAGGAATATATTTGCATATTTAAAACAATGCCTTGTAATATAAATAAATCAAAGAAAATATTCCNTATCTCATTTAAAACATAGGCAAGATGTCATATTAAAGGTTAATTCTGGTGAAGATAAACTTTAAAAACAATCCTATTGTTGACATTCATGATAATTCATAGGTACAAAAGAAAATGCAAAACAAGATCTAAAACTCTAATAGTGTTTTACAAGTAAGTAGTTATGAACTGACATGTAAGAAAACAGATCTCTGTCCAAATGTGAAGTGCAAAGTTGTATTAGGCACTCTCATCGAGTGTGATGGGATGTTAACACATACTAAAACCTGGATAGCTTGAGTCACTTGTTCTACAAGGTTGCACTGTTGCTGTGAAGTGATCATGGACTTGAAAGTGGCCTACTTTCCTGGTCCTAGTAAACTGGTTTTGGAATGCACAATATGTTCTGTATCTGCTGTAACTATCAATCATGAGAGTTTGATGAGAAAGAAATGAAGAATACACAAGCCCTTAATGGAAAGTAAAATTCTCTATTAATCAATTATAACATGTATTAACAGGATGTCCTTTCTTCCTTGTTTCTCCCCTTTCTTCCTGGAGTAATAGAATTCCCAAATTTATCAAGGCATGTAGCCATCAAGAATGAAGGTTATCCTTTCGACTTTCCCTTTGAGCTAGATGGGACTGTGTTATTAAGCTATTGCAAACAATATTTAGCAAAAGTATCCAGTGTCACATATTTAGAAAATGTCCTTAGAAGAAAAAATGTATACTATGCATATTCTCTTTATTACCTGGACTGCTGACCTTATGGCTGGAAACTGATCTGCTACTGTGAACCAAAGATGCAAACCTCATATTGGCACTGGCAGTAAAAGCCATGAAGTCACTGTATTAGTCATGAAGTTGTGTGAGATAAATAATTATCTTGCTTAAATCACTGTCATTTTAGCTCTCCTGTAATTTGCAGTTAAGCTGACTTTCAGAATTTAATACTGTTCTGGAACCTTATATTAAAATACCATAATAAAAGAAGGAGCCCTGAATGCAGGCTATCTTTCCAAGGTGCACTTCCCTATATAACTATCCCAAAGGCCTGAATCGAATGGAAAAGGGAAACAAAGGAAGAAAGGAGTTTGTTCTGTACTGCTGGGTAAGTCCAATCCTTTATTCAACACCTTCAGTTTTAGAGATATACTTCTCTTACTGATGGAGCTAATACAGGTTAAAAAAATCATGAATTTGAGTTTCCACATGTCAACACATACTAAAACCTGGATAGCTTGAGTCACCTGTTCTACAAGGTTGCACTGTTGCTGTGAAGTGATCGTGGACTTGAAAGTGGCCTACTTTCCTGGTCCTAGTAAACTGGTTTTGGATTGCACAATATGTTCTGTATCTGCTTTAACTATCAATCATGAGAGTTTGATGAGAAAGAAATGAAGAATATACAAGCCCTTAATGGAAAGTAAAATTCTCTATTAATCAATTACAACATATATTAACGGATGTCCTCATACAACTTCAAAACACTTAGACCAGAAGACTAATGAATAAATGCTCTTAAATTGAGAAACTGTCATGCATGACCTTAACCAATGATTTGAAGAAACTGAAGGATCTTGGGCCTGGTTATTATCTAGTAATTAAGGATTCTTGGGCAGGCCAGAAGATGAGGTAGACCCAATGACTGGGGCTTTGTTGACTTGGTAGCAAGACTATATCAGATGAAGAAAGCTCTCTCAACAGAGCTCTGGAGAGCAGAGCCAGGATTGGGAAGCAATCTGGGCAGGAGCTCTGCACGAGGGAAGTCTGAGAGAGCAAGTAGGATGTGTATGGTGAGCTGAGCTCATTCTGAGAAATCCTGGGCACAAGCTGAGAGGAGGGTTGGCTAGCAGGTAGATATTGGCAACTTGTGGTGAATCTCCAGCCAAGGGAACCAGATCTCTGAGCCCAGAAAGAATAGTTGGATTCCAGATTGCTATGTTACAGGATAAATGGAAACTCAACTCAGTTGGAAAACATGATGAGGGATTAATGATCAAGGATTAAAAAAAAAAAGCAGGCATTAAAGCAAGCTGAACAGAACACGGTTAGAATGACAACAACCAGGTAAATAGATTCTGAGCTAATGAACTATGCTAGGCATACAAGGGTCCTTTTATTCTATAGACTAAAATGAGGGAAGCCTATACACAGGAATAAACTGGACTCAGACTTTAGAGTTCAGTAGCTCATTGCACTAGCAGAAACTGATTGTCCATCCAAACCTATTGGATGAAACTNGTTCTTCTCTGGCTGTATGTCAGGGAGAGTTAGTGTTCTCTGTTTACTCCCAAAGGGTCCCATAAATCATAACACTAATGTCAAAGCTACCAGCTCCTGTAGAACCAAAGCAACTTCCCACTATATGCATACCAAATCTTACCTCCTCCCTAGATTGAAACATGCTCAAGGAGAGTCTATTTTCTCTCCATGTTTGTTTCTAAAGCATCTCTCTTCTCTCTTTACCAATCTTGCAAATTCATTGTTTCCATCCAAGGTGGATATGATGGGATTGGGACAGAACAGGAGGTGGGGTAGAATTGTTTATTGCACACTGTCATAGAGAAATTAGGCTAATGTTCTCTGGATTTGGTAGGTGTTTGATGCTCTATTTTTGTCTGGGAATGGTTTTCAAGGTGATTGAACATAAATGCATNGCTGAAGATCACTTACCTAAAATCTCCATGTAATAGGGCTGTACATAATCTCATCTTCTTGGGGTTCCAGGATACCTACCCTTCAGTTTTACTGCCAAACCATGTCTTTGAGCAAACTTCTTGGAGAAGAATGTATTATCTGCTCCTCCATCTCACTCTTTACTTAACTTGGGGTCTATAGAACATTCTTATGCATTGTTTTCTTGGGCATGCTGAGAGAGTTGAAGAAAGGAGACTCAGAGTTTTTTGATAGCTTTCCCCCACAACTCTTCAAATCTCCATTTATTACAAAAAGATGACCAAAGGCAAGTCTTATGTGGGACTCCTTCACATTGAAGATTAACTAAATAACTGTATATATGTCTTTGTTCAGTAACCTTACTAATTTTTATAAAGGAATACTTCTCTGAACTTCTTGAGCTACGTTGGTATACAGTATCACTTTACTAAAATTTAGGATGGAGATTTACCTCCATGCAAAAATGCCAGGTAAAGTCACACTTAGACAGGCAGGACACATTCAAGAGTCTCTCTAGCTGATGTTTATGGAACATGTTTAATGAACTCAGGGTGTTCTCTACCACTCAGATGTTTTGCAATGCAGGTAGCCATGCTCTTTTTGCTGTTTAAGTTGGTACTTGTACAAAGGTTGTTCCATGCTATGCTTCACCAACACAGTCATTTAAGACAGGTGAATAAAGCTAACTTCAGGGATCAGATAAGAAGGACCATTTTCCAGAGACTTTACATCTGATTTTCCTCTTATTTCAGCTTAATGAAAATATTGCAATGACTTAGCTGTGTTGTAATGCCAGCTTTCAGAAAACAGAACATGGCACTGAAAGGTTACAAGTAAAGTGCCCCTTTGCAGTGTAACAGGGACAAAACAAGCAATTTCAGAATTTTAAGAGTTAATATGTAATTGATAGGTCCTGACTGAGCTGTGATTTTCTGGGTTTTGATGTTTAGATGCCACATAATTTCAGGTACATAGTAAAATGCACTCAAATTCTTTGTTGAGAAAGAAAGAGAGCTAGAGACTGGAAGCATCTCTACTAAAGACAGATCAGTTGGTAGTGTTGGCAATTAAATTCTTCATTATTCAAAGAACAACAATTAATGAAACATCTTTTTAGTTAATGAAATAATTCAGATATTTTGTGTGTGGTAAGAGGAGAGTAAAAAGAAGAAGAAATTCTGCTGAAGCCTTTGTTTCTGTGATATTGTACATGTGAAAGCAGAATTCTAAAAATGCAAGGGGATCTGACAAAAACTACACTTATCAACTGTCACAAGGAAGCGCAAGAGAAGTACCAAAGGTGAATGCATCAGCCCCCATTCTGTAGGAGAGGACACTGTTAATTTGCTGAAGACACTCTCATGGGAAATACGACAGCTGTTTCGGGGTTGGAAGACTGTTATTTGGAAAGAATATAGATTGTGATGGCTCCTACTTTCTTAAAGAACAAACCTCATACATCTTAGTTTGGCATATGGAATCTTCACAAGCTGATTCTAAATTCCCTTTCCAAATTTTGTCTTCCTAATTGCCACCATAGCAGTTTCAGACAACTTCTTTCTCACGCCTACATTTTGCCACGTATCATTTTCTAACTAGAAAGACTGATTCTNCTTAACTGCCAGGAAGACACTCATGCATCCTTTAATGATCACTTTAGATTTCTAGGTAAATATGGTACATCCTATTCTCCATCTGTATCCTTATTGCATTGATCAAAGGAATATGAAATTCATGAGACTCAGGAAAACAATAAAAAATAATGATTACCTTAATAGACTAAAAAATGTTTTAATGTCTGCTGCACATAATACAAGTGAGCACTAATAGACTTACGGAAATAAAAACACTCGCCACCTTCTTTCTTTAAGATAGTTATTATCTCTTCAAGCAAATCATCTATAATCTCTCTCTCCATACACACACACACACACACACACACACACACACACACA
>LZPO01027506.1:210067-227697 GCA_001675575.1 Neotoma lepida | reverse complement strand
ACATGTAAACAAAGAAAAAGGAATCAGTCAACTCATATAAAACTTCAGTTGATTTTCAAGTAAAAATTATTAGCATCCCAGTCAAACCAGGAAGTCTTGTCTGGATCCTCACAGAACTTGCATTCTAGACTGAGGGAACTGAGAAATAAATACACAAAAAGTAAACTGAATAGCACTGGATAGTAGTAAAGACCAGGAGGGGAAAAAAAGCAAGACACTGAGTGAAAAGTCCCCGTGTTCCCCAGACTGTCCTGGTTTGGGATAGAAAACACTGCATTGCAACAGATGCCCAGTCCGAGATGAACTTGTATATATATGGCCAATTACCATCCAACTCCATCTTTAACTGGATGATTAAACATCCAAAACGCTCCAGAATTTGAAAGCTTTGGAGCTCTCTCATTGAACTACCAGCTGAAACTTCTGTTTTGACCTCACATAATGGGGTAGAGTCAAAATTCATGTGCACTAAAAGTATTATGTAAAATTGTCTTCAGCCTGCGTAGATAAAATATATCTGAAACATAAATAAATTTAGTGTTTACAACTGCGTCTCACCGGAAGCTCTCCCATTGTGTATTATGCCAATATTACAAAACAGAAACAAACCACAAATCTGAAACATTTCTGGTTCTGGGCACTTGATCATATGATATTCAATCTGCAATGGGAAAGACTGACTAGTGGAGGAGTTCCTTAAGGGTGTCAAAGAATGCCTCTGCAGGAAGGTCATATTTGAGTTGTGAGAGCAATGCAAAGGCTCTTCCTGCATGCATCTGCAGAAGTAACAAGGCAAGGAACATCCTCTTCCAATGTGCTCCCCCAAGGGGATCCACGCTTTAGGGAAAAATAGAGACATATAAGATATNTTCTATCAGCCAGAAAATGTAATGGTCTTATCTCTTTTCCTAACTCAAAGTGGTAAACATTATTACTTCCATTTTGCCTGTCAGGTGTGTGTCCGCATAGGTTCAAAGCCTACACTGCATGAAGGAGTGAGCTTAAACTACTTTGGGAAGGAAGAGTCGCTCAGCCATGGCCAGAGTGCTGAAAGACAAGGAAAGGAAAGACTTGAAAGCAGCCAGGGGAACACAGATTCCTCAGTNGGCTTAACAGCTGCCTTCCTACAGGAGCACAGAGATCAAAAGGACAACTCTTTGCGTAGTAGGCGGGAAGACAGAAAGACGATGTAGAAAGAATTCCATCCCAGGCAAACATGATTCCATGAAATTAGACAAGAAGTAAAGTCAAGGCCAGTGGAGAAGGAGGGAGAAGGAGAAAAGAAAAGAAAAAGAACCATCATGACAATAGATTTGCTCTGAAAAAGTTCTGAAGTGAGTCTCACGGAGAGCTGAAAGGACAGTAGGAAGTAACTTACTAATGGGTAGATGAACCTGCACCAGCAAGTATGAAAGTCAGTATTAGTGAATCTTTGTAAACCTTCTTTTATTTACAAGCCAACTTTATAAGCAANAATTATTCAACTGGCATATATACATGCATATATGCATGTACATGCATGTATATGTTCTGACTATAATTGCACAAAGAAGATGAAGGAGATAGAGCCACATTGTAGCAATACTGTTATACAGGGCTATAATCAAGCTGGTATTAATATAAACTACATTGTTGTAAGTAATTTGATTGTAATACTCAGGGTCACACTTAAGAAAATAACTAAAACCAACTATGAGATTATTAAAATGTCATACTGTAAAGTATCTTTCACAAAAGGAGAAATTAGGAAAGAAAGAAGTTGAAAACAATATAAAATATATAGAAGATCTATAGTAAAAATGACAGATGGGAACTTGAACTTATAAATAGTTAACATGTGTTAGCCATTCTAATCAAAAGGCAGGGATCATCAGATGTATTACAAAATGGTTCAAAGAAAAGGTGTGGGGTTGGAGATTTAGCTCAGTGGTAGAACACTTGCCTAGCAACCACTAAGTCCTGGGTTTAGTTCCCAACTCCAGTAAAGAAGATCCTTCACATCTGTCTTTTCCATAACAGACAAACTTTACCTCTAAAGAAACAATAGCTCAAAATTGGAGATAGAAAAATTTAGCAGACGAATAGTAACCAAAGCCAGTGAGAGTGGCTCTATTAATTCAAAGGTTATAGACTTTAAGACAAAGAAACTTTATAATAATGAAAAAGGCCAACCAGGAAGACATTGTAATTATAAACTTATATATATCCAGACTGAAAAGAAAGAAATAAAATTGTCTCCATTTAAAGATGGTACTATCTCATTCATAGAAATCTCATTCATAGAAAATCTCAAGGAATCAATTCAGAGTTTCTTGGAGTTAATAGATAAGTTACCAAGGTTGCAGAATACAAGATCAATATACAAAGATAATTTTTATTTTGATACATCAGCAATAAGCTGTTAGAAAATGCAATTAAGAAAACAATTCAATGATGTCCAAAATAATAAAACCTAGAGTAAGTTCAACAAAACATGCAGTACTCAGACACTGAATACTACCACACTCACAGAAACAAGTTAAAGCTCTAGAGAGCTGAAAAGATGTCCTGAGTTCATGAGCTGGAAGACTCAATATTCATATGCAGAGTCAATGAAAATCTTTTCAAAATTCCTGCTAATTTTTTCTTGCATTAATAGGCTGAAGCTAACAATTTAATGGTCATCTAAGGGACTCAGTGTAGACAAAAACCAAAGCAATCCTGAAAACAAGCAGAATTTGAAGCTAACTATTAAGTTAAAACAATCAAGAAAGCATGGTTTCAGCATAAAGATAAATGCTTGGCTCAATGGAATTGAACTGAACATCTAGAA
The DNA here is from genome assembly GCA_001675575.1 of Neotoma lepida. Lineage (NCBI taxonomy): Eukaryota > Metazoa > Chordata > Mammalia > Rodentia > Cricetidae > Neotoma > Neotoma lepida. The sequence goes on along the minus strand of LZPO01027506.1, from coordinate 224,885 downwards.
ATAAACCTTTTCTAAACCAGTCACCTGATGGGCACAAGGGTTTCAAGACAAGTCGATGAAAGAAAATACAATCTTCTCAAAATGTGATCCTGGGGCAACTGAATGTCTAGTTGCAAAAGAATAAAATTAGACCACCTACCCCATGTTATGTTCAAAAATAACTTCAAGATAGAATTAAATGTAGGAACTAAAACAGAATTAGACAATCATTTTCTTAATATGACACCAAAAGCAATAAGAGAAAAATTAATGCAAATCTGACTTCCCCAAAGTTAATAGGAAACTTTTATTCTTCAAAATACCACCAAGAAGGTGAAAATACAAGTCACAGGACAGAATGGTATTTCCAAGTCATAAAACTGATGAGGAACTTGCAGGCAGAGTATAAATGTCTCTCAAAATTGAGCAATGAAGAGACAAATAGTCAATGCAAAATGAGCTTTGAGGGGCTAAGGAGATGGTTCAGTCAGCAAAATGCCTACCACCCCAGACTGAAGACTTGAGTTTGATTCCCAGAACCCACAGAAAAGTCAAGCATAGTGGCAGGTACTCAGTGATTGGGGTGCTCAGACAGGTGGAACTCCAGAGCTCACTGGGCAGACATCATAGCCTAGTTGGCAAGCTCTGGACCCTTGAGAGACCATGTCTCAAAAAAACAAGATGTACAGTGCCTGGGTAATGATACCTGAGGTCAACATACGCGCATGTGAACTTACACACATGCACACCCCACCACATACATACTAGGGGAGGCTTTGTATATTAGGATTTAATTAGAGCTTTTTCTCTGGAGAAAATGTACAAATTACCAATAAGTACATAAAAAGATGTCCAGTATCAGTAATCTTTAGGAAAATGCAAATAAAAACCACAAAGGCATTCCACTATATATTCACTAAGATGGTGAAAATAGAAGATAGACAATAACAAGACTTCATGAGGAGANAAATTGAAAGCCCCATGCATTGTGGATGGGATTAAGAAATACTGCAGACACTTTGGGGGAAAGTGTGTCAGCTTTTCAAAATGCAAAACACAAAGTTTTCAAAGGCTATGGTAATCTCACACTTAGGCACGTAACCGGGAGAACTGAAAACCTACCTACACAATAACAGCTTCAAGAGTCTTGTTAGCCATATTATTCAAGCTGCCCAAAGTGGAAGCCACTTAAGTACCGTTCGACTGGTGATCACATAACCAAAGCATGATATATCCATGCACTGGATCATATTGGGTCATAAAAAGAAATGAGGTACTTGTATGATATATAGATGAACCTTGAAACATTATCCGCTTAGTGAGAGAAGCTAGACACTTAAGAAGACATAGTATACATCTTTATTTATATGAAATGTGGAGAACAGGAAAATCCATAGAGACAGAAAATAGGTTAGTGATGTGTATTGAAGAACTAGGGACTGCTGGTGGACATAGGTTCTGGGATTACAGGCACAGTGTCAGGTTCGAAGTGGTTAATTTCTCTAAGACATACTAACTGGCTGGGTTCAAAATTGCCCACTAATACTCATTTCCTCCTGTCTTTTTTAGATGGTTAGAAGACCTGTCACTGGAATATATTTCCCAGGTGCCCTTGCAGGTAGGTGTATCCATTTGTCTTTACTATATAAAAATGTAAAAGGAAATTGCTGGCCCTTTAACTCCTCCTCCCATTTTAGGTAAGCTGAAGCACACACATGGGGTACTGAGCTACCTTTGGTTAGGCTGTCGAGAGCATCAGACCATAGGCTGTGCTGCAGTGCCAATGTGAGGGCAGAGCCTTCCTAATCTCTCTAATGCCAAGGAAAAACAAACACTCCATCATGCACTAGTCACTGGCACTTTAAAGTAGTCCAACCATTTCAATTTATAAAATAACATCTTTGGCATCATGGTCCATAAAAATATATGCAGTTTTCCCTTTCTTTGGATCTGGGCTCAGATGGCTTCAGATGAACAGCTAAGGGCATTAGGGTAAATGAGCACAGTCCTTTCCTTCTGGGACTTGAAAGCATAATGGTGAAGTTGGTCATATGCACAAACAGCAGAAAATGCAGTGAAGACCAAGAGCAGAGATTTGCATGATGTGTGTGGAATGCAGGTATGTGGGTTGAAGCACAGGGCAGACGTCCAAGTCAGAAGCCCGCACTTGGAAATCATGAAAGAGATGACAGCTGAAGTATTGGGCTGTTCTACAGTCATAATTAGATTCCCACACCAAATCTCTGTGTGCACTTCAACTTTTTCTATTATTAAATAATCATTTTTTGTAAAAAATCAAACAATTTAAAATTAGCTTTAATGGTAGTGTTTCTGTAAGTAAAAAAAGTGGTGGTAATGATTTCATTTCTTTTGTGTGTGTTTGTGCAGGCATATGTGTGTTCATGTGTATGTAGGTACATACGTGTGCAGATGCATGTACAAGTGTGTGTATATGTTGGCCTGAGGTTTTGTTCTTCAGAAGCTGCTTTTGTGAGCCAAAGTCTCTCCCTGTAATCCAGGGCTTACTGGTTAGGTTGTACTGACTCACCAGTGAGACTCAGGGGTTCTCCCATCTCTGCCTCCCAGTGCTGAGATTGTCGCTGCCATACCTGGTTTTTTTTTTACAAGCGCAGTGAGGATTCAACTGGGACCCTCATGTCTGCAAAGTAAACATCTTGGCCACCTAGCAACCTCTCTAACTCCCGGTTTCATTTCTCATACCTGTTAGAAAACAGCACTGTGCTTATCAGCACAAAACGAAGTTATGGCACAGAATCAATCATAAGAACACATGAACTAGGATGGGCAATTATGTCATCTTCAGCTGCTGCAAATGGTCCTTCTAGTTAGTCGATAATCAGTTAGTTGAATGTTATGCTTTTCCACCAGTAATATTTACTTAGAGAATCTGAGTGCCAGTTAGATATGAGTTATCTTTCTCGTAGAAAATCAATTATCTCCAATTTTTTTAAATTTTAAGATGACATTAGAATTGCAGAAAAATGCAAAATGCCACTGAAGTTTTCGATACACTTTCTTCCAGCTTGAATCAATGTTAGCCTTTCATGACATCATGAGACTAAGAAAGTAAGTACAATTAAGACCAGCACTGTTAATTAAGCTCCAGTCTTGATTAGACTTCACCAGCATTCTCCTCTTTCTTCTCCTTTTTTTTGTCTTCTCCCTCTTCTTCTCCACTTCTTCCTTTTGCTGTTTTAAGATTTAATCCACCATCTCAAATTGCTTGTAGTCTTTAACTTTTTAATATACTCCTTTTTCAGGGTTGGCAAACATGAAGAAGTTTGGAATGAGAGCTGTGGAGTGACCGTCTGTGACCAGGTGGGTGATCAGTGAAACCCTGGGTTTGTTGTGGAGATGACTGTAAGGAACTAACATCAAGGGACCCTGAAAATTATGAAGAACTGCATCATGTGTTCAAAGATTATTTATTCAATCATCAGTCCTGGAAATATTACTGAGCATGGGCTGTGTTGTTGACACAGGGTCAGACACCAAAGTGTGTCAAGCCTCCATTCAAGCCTGGCTTGCAGGCAGTTCCAGCCTTATAAATCTCATCAGTGAACCCTAACATTGGCCCTATAACACCAGCTATCGCCTTCCATTAGAACTCCTCAGAGAGGATCTCATCACAGACTTGAAAGAGTTAACATGCCGAGGATGCCTCCCTCCCTCCCACTCCAGGCCTGGGAGCCTTGCACCAGCTCTGTCCAGCCTGGCATGCATTAGGCTCCTCGAATGTGTTTTCTTTTCTCCTCTGTTTATATCTCTGTTTTCTGTAAAGTCTCCTAAACTGTAGCCATGTCTTCCAAGCTCTTTGACAGTGTTATAAATTTCATTAAGAAGATGGAGCCTTACGGGGCAATTAACTCCAAAAGTGGCACAAAGCAAGAGCCAGGAGATACTGGCGGGCGGTACTTAGCGCTGAGCTCTGAAATTGAGATAAGCCCTATCCACCCTGGGTTGTGTTTAATGTTCACTGCCGCTTCCACACCACTGCTACAACCTCGCGGTCACCGTGTTAACACTCCCCAGTATCTATTACAATTAGTTTTTGATTAAGAGGCCTAACATGGCTTTTGAAGCTTTTTATGTTGTGTCAAATGGCCGGTGATGGAGTGAGCTGTGCAGACACCTCCCTGTAACAAAGCGTATTGTAAAAGGTTTCAAGTGAACTATTTTATCACCCTAATGGAAACCAGATGACTTGGACTCTCCCCTTAATTTCAACTATTTACTGAAGAGTCCTTGTTTGGAATTACTGAAAGATTTATTCTGAAATGACGACCCCATGCATTAAGAACCGCTAATAACAGCCATTGGAAATTTGGGAAAGCTTTTAAAGATAGCCCAAGAGGCTTTCACAGCGGGTTTATCCTCATTCATTTTCTCCTAAGGTTTTTAAGAGAGCACATGCCTTTGCCCTTCTCTGGCATTTAATTATTATTCTAATTATTGTTTATGAGGATTTTCTTTGTCTAACACTGCTTTTCCTGCCAGGGTTTCAGTCGACAATCTTGGTCTCTTACTTAAGGTAAGAAAGGTCATCAATGTTTTCTGAAGAAAGAGAAACTTTGTTTAGTTATGTAAGATATAATTCCATGTGAACTGAAATTACATGCAAGTTTTGTAAAGGTTTAGATGTTGCACAGAAAAAAAATGATGAAAACAAGTTATGCGGCTGGGGAGACGGCTCAGGGAGTAGTGCGCTTGTCATGCAGGCATGAAGACCTGCGCTTCATCCCCTAGAATCCCNAAGTATAAAAAATGGGTGCTGTGGTACATGGTTGTAATCAACACTGGGAAGACAGAGACTAGATTCCTGGGGCCCATCTAGCGTTAGCTAAATTGGTATGCTCTAGATTGAGTGAGAGACCCGTCTCTCTCAATTAGCTAGAAAGTGATTGAGGAAGATACATGATTTCAACCTTTGGCCTCTACACACATTGCATATACACACACACAAACACATACCCACAGANATTTACGAACCATAAGATATATTTGTAAATAGAATGAAGATGATTTGTAGATGGGATATAAATAACTTGTGAAACTGATAAACGAGAAGCACTTACAATTTTTAAAAAATAATTTCAATTGGTAAACAATTGTGCACAATCAGGAGTTACAGTGTAGTGTTTCAGTCTATCTATTGAATGTGTAGTCACTAGCTCACTGTACATCAACCCCCTGGGCACTTGCCATTTCTTTGTATAGGGACATTAAAAATCCTCTCTGTTAGCTATTCTGAAAAAAACAATTAATTGTTATTCTCACAATACCACAGCTTGAGTGCTCACTGGCCNGCTAAAGTCCATGTGTTAAAGGTTTGGTACTAGGGTGGTACTGTGTGTTAGGAGGTGGGGATGAATGGTTGGTTTCTTAGGTCTTTGAGGGCATGCCACTGAATGGTCTGTAGGACTATGTCCACTTCATCTTTCTCTTTAGCCTTCTAGCCATGATGTTTGTTCTGCCATGATCTTTTACCACGGTTATCTGGCCTCCCTACTAGAGGCCTTAAAACAGTGATTCTGCCTTCTCAATGGGTAGGGCCTCCAAAAATATCATCCAAAACATTCAAAAGAAACCACTCTCTCTTTAGAAGTCAGTTGTCTTGGGTATCTCATTCTAGTGATGGAAAGCTGACTAAAGCTGTCATCCTATCGAGCTACAGAAGGCCAGAAGCTATGTCTCCTCTTCAGGTGCACCCTTGTACCCACTAACCAGCCTCTCTACCCCTACCTCCCTTTCATCCTTCCCAGTCTGTGGTGACCACTCTTCTACTCTCCACTTCCTAAGATTCCGCGTGGGTGACATTTTACGGTTTTTGTCCTCCAGTGCCTGCTTATTCTACTGTACACAACACTCTCCAGATCCATCCATGGTGCCACAAATGACAGTGTCTTATGCTTTTTAGTGCCTGAATAGTGCTCTAACGTGTGTGTGTGTGTGTGTGTGTGTGTGTGTTTGTGTGAGAGAGAGCGAGAGCACGTGCGAGAGAGATGTGAGGTGTATATGATACACATGTGACACACACACACATATCTATAGCACACTTTATCCATCTGTTGATGCGCACCTCCATCAACTCCTTATCTTGGCTCTCTTGAATATTGAGCTATTCCTACAGCCCTGCCATTTTCTCACATACACTGTTTTTACTCTCTTTCTCTGGCTTTGACCATGCCCTTCACCTTGAACCCCGGTATAGCCACACCTATGGTNTAGGGATTGAGCTAAAATCAAAGCCATTGATTCTGTGATGTCACAGATACTGGAGACACTTGGCTTCTGGAGTGGAAGGCTTGTCATGGGAAGGTAGGGTGGAATTCTGGGTAAGACTGCTGGTTCTTCCCATGATGTACTATGTATCCTTTGCATGATAANCAACTCAGTGAGACCAGATTCCTTGCGTGGAAAAGAAGGACAATGTGAGCTACTTCATAGGCTTACAGTAAATGCCCAGTAAAATAAATAAAATTTGTTATTTAGAGAGCGGAGCAAATGATAGCCTGTCAGCAGGCTCTCTTTTTCTTCCTTTCCTGTCCTGGCTTGTTTTTGTTTTGGTTGAGACAGGGTCTCAGTATGTAGTCCTGGCTTGCCTGGAACTCTCTTTGTAGACTGGGCTGCCCTCAAACTCAAAAAGATCTGCCCGCTTCTGCCTCCTGAGTGCTGGGAATTAAAGGTGTNTACCACAACTCTCATCTTGTCCTGTTTCATGTGTCCAGCACAATTTGAGTGAATGAGGTCACTATGATGTTGACCATGCTATTGTCACAAGCATGCAGTGAATGTCAGCTCCGCTGTGTGTAATGTCAGAGGATTGGAAACCCTGAAACTGGAGGCAGAGTTGGACCAAGCAAATCCAAGACNGGAGGCAGAGGAGATTGATAGAATTAGACAGAGCTGAGTAGAGGAGGAAAATCTGATGTGAGGGACAAGACAAGGGTTTGACTACTAACTACANGTTGTGGTGGGANCTTACCCTTTATAGAANGGCCCTTTCCATGTNTAATAACATGATCTCTTCATGTACCCTCTTTCACCACTCCTGAGCCTAGCAAGACAGGTGGTATGATGTTATCACCATGTAAAGGTGAGAAAGCTGAAGACCTAAATCATTACCATTTTACTACTCTGATTAACAAGACCCAGTCAAAAGAAAACACCATCACAGATGTACTTGCAGTGAATGTATGCACAAGTTTCAGTTAAGAAAAAACAATTCAGAGGTTTTGTGCATTATTACTTACTAGAATTTCTTTTCTAAACAGTATTTCTTGGAGGCNGTGTTAGTTATATTTCTCCCTGCTGTATCCAAGAACCCGAGAGAAACAATTTAAGGAAGAACAAGGTTTGAGTCACAGCTTCGAGTGTATATTCTGTCACCGTGGGAAGGGCATGGCAGTGAGGGTGGCTGCCGCTGTGGTAGCAGGAATGTGGAGCCCACGGTCACACCACATCCACAGTCAGGAAGCCTAGAGAAGTGACTGTTGGTGCTCATCTCTCCATCTTTCCTTCTTTTCTCTCCAGGTCCCCAGCCCATGGGATTAGTTTTTCCCTTCNTTAAACCTCTCTGGAAACACCCTCACACATGTGCCCAGAGGTGTGTCTCTTAGATCAAGNCCAGATTAAGCATCATGTCATTCTTTTCTGCTGTCATTCAACATGAAAGGCTGTTGTTTTAAGAGTGGTGCTCTGGGGAAAATNTGGTCCCTCCCCATCAAAGCTGATGCTGAGGTGTGGTCCCATGGCAACAGTGTTAGAGCCCAGTGGGAGGAGACTGAGTCATGGGTCTAGAGCTCCAGGAATGGATTGGGACTTTCCTCACAGTAATGTGTTGGCTGTCATGGGAGTTCAGTTCTGTTTCCTTTCTTCTTTCCGTGTCCCTTTGTCCTTCTGTTTTCTACCGTACAATGAATCACCATGGGTCCTTACCAGAGAAGGTCTCCTGACCTTAGGCTTTTTGGGCTCCCAGAATCTGTTCCCAAATATACCTAAGCTCTTTATAAATTACCCAGACTCATGAATTCTGTTACAACAACAGAAAATGGACTATCGCATGTGGTCCAATGATGCAAACAGTATCCTTCACCTTCACAAAAGAAGCAAACTGGGAAATCACAAAAGAGTTCTCTTGACCCATCGGAGAAGGCTCAGTTGAGGTTTTCTGGAAGAAGAGCTGTGTGGAGACAGCTGAACTTTATAGCTGCACATGCCAACAGCAAGAGTGATGTAGAGAAGACTCTANGAGGGCAATTGAGACAACTCTTCTCATTGGAACTATGGCCCATGAGGACAAAAATTCACAAGGTAAGCTACGGGTGTGAAGTAGAGGGGGATCAGATTATGATGTCGTTAGACCCTGGCTGGCCCTTCAATGGCAGGCTCAGAAGCACTGGCTGAGCACCCTCTTTTGTTCACCTCTGCCTAGTTCTCTTCCACGTGCCCCTGGGAGTCAAGCCTGTGTCTTCTTTCATCCCGCTTCCTTTCACACACTCTCGTTTGTGCCTTTGCCCGGCTTGGTTTTATAGTCCACCTTAGCAGATGGTTAGAGGCTTTTATTAGTATAACCAACCTTAAAGAATTTGATTTTCAGGTTGGGTACATCACGCTATCTCCTGTGGGCTTGATAGTTAAGCTATACGTTTATTGAAACAACTGGTTTCTTCCCATTATATGTGAAAGCAGTGCTGGTCATTCATCTGTAAGCCACACTTTAAAAATATCAAGGTGTGAATTTTACTCACATGGTTCGGAGGGGTTTTAGGTCTTTGCTGAAAATCTGCTTCCTTATCATATATATTGACTTAGTTTATTCATTTTGATTTTTATTATGTTCTTACAGACTATTACAGTAATACAATAAAAAAAGAAGAGAAAGCTGGGTTCGGTGACTTATTCCTGTAACTCCAGCACTTGAGATTAAGACAGGAAGATGGCTTTGAGTTTTGGGCCAGCCTGGATTATACAGCAAGACTATGTCTCAAAGAAGGTAATTCGGGGGGGAGGGTAGGAAGAGGAGGAGGGGGAGGAGGAAGAAGAGCGGGGAGAGGAGGAGGAGAGAAAATTCTATAACCATGTTTAAAGATTTTTCCCACCCTGCTTTTACTTGGCCAACATTTGGAAACTTCATTTCTTTATTTGTGCATTCATTCATTTTTCAAAAAAATAATGTGAACAGGAGATTTAAGTGGGCCTCACGTGGCCTGCAGAAGATGCCTGTTGTTTAGCTTTAATATGGATTCCATGAAGTAAGAACATTTAAAAATCCAGAGGTTAGAGTTCACAGAACATCAGTTTCCTTCAACACTGGCACAGGTCTCAGGCCTTAGCTCCCAGTGCCACACGTGTGGGGACTCCGGCATCTCNGTTCCCCGTTTTCTTTACACCCTTAGGAGACATGCCCTAGTCACCTGCTTTNCTGCCTTCCGGAACCTTTGTTCTCACACTCAGAGTTCTGGACTTAACTTTCTCCTGTCGAAAACCCCGGAGTGGGCCAGGGGTAGGGACGTATACTCAGATCTCAGCACCAGAGAGGCATAGGCTAAAGGATCAGGAATTCAAGGTCATTCTTGCCTATGTAATGAGTTCAAGGCCATCTTGGGCTANATCAGAGCAGGGAACTAGAGATATCAGTCTTAAAAGTTACACTTAACTTAGAAGTTTACATATGAGACACAGGCATAATANTACCACGAGAAAGCTTATATTTTCAGAGTTGCAGAGTGTGTATGGTAGCGATAAAGATCTGAATGATTTTTACACATTTCNGTGGAAGGCCAACAAGGGGGTCCTTAAGTGTTAGATTAAGTACTGTTCACTGAAGAAATGGTCAGTTCTACCAACCCACTGTTCTTTGTGCTTTTTAACACNATCATCTTAAAAATGGGTTTTGGTATCAAGATAAGAAATGCAGAAGGGAGTTTCCTAGCCTCTAACAACCAGAAAGCACGTCATCTGCATTTTTGTGGGCCTGCTCCTGAGGCTGGCAGTTTCCTAAGTGTGCTTGCAAGCGCTGCTGTTCTTGCTGTTAATTATTAATGTGAGTGGCTTCTGAGCAAGTTATCGGCTAACCATTAATATCTGTTTACTCATTGATGACCTTTGCAGTGGCCTACCTAGCCCTGGTTGTAAATATCACCCCCCCTCCCCTTTTGTCATATGTTAAATGTTTTCTTCCTATCTATTTAGTACCTGGAACGACACCTTAAGAAAGTAAAATGGTATCAAACAACACAAATATAACCTTTATGCATGTGAATTGGGGGATAATCGCTCTTGGTTTTGGGTGACTCATAAATGGCATTCTCCTGCTGGGAATGAGCAAGAGATGGAAGTGTGTGTGTGTGTGTGTGTGTGTGTGTGTGTGTGTGTGTTTGTTGTTGTTGTTGTTGTTTTATTTGTTTTGGTCTCATGCAGTAACCTGGGCTAGTCTCTAATTCCTAATCCCCCTGCCTCCATCTCTTCAGTACTGGGATTACAGGAATGAGCCATTGTGCAAGGATTCTGTGATGGGCTGTGGACAATGGCACATACACTGGCAAGAAAAAAACATTCTTTTCATTCATGGGCTTAGGTGGCTGAAAAACAAGGAAGGGACCCTGACCTCATCCTCAGAGTAGAACCCAACTTTATTTTCTCAAACATGTCTCTGTTAAGTGCTTGCCCAGTCACCAAAGCCAGCAGGATTTACCTCTTGGTACCTAGTCAGTCTACATTAACCAGGACACTAGCAAGCAAGTCTTTTCCACCCCATGTTCCTGTGCCGTTGGTGTGACTAATCCCAGAGTAAGCCAAGGAGCTGGATGAGGGCTACGAATGGCGACTGTAATTTTTCACTTGTCCTTGGAGCCTGTGTATTAGTGACTCTTCCTTTATAGCATTTGCCTAGTTTAAACAGATAATAGCAGCCCATACGTTTCCTTTCCTTCCTTTCTTCCTTTCTTTCTTCCTTCCTTCTTTCCTTCCTTNCTTCCTTTCTTTTTTCTTTTAAAAGNGTAGTTTCCTCTGGCTACTACTGGGCTATCTGAAGCAGTGGGTTTCCTTCTCCTTGCCCCATTAACATAGCAGCACAGAGAAAGATCCACCGAAATATTATCTTTGTATAACAATGCAATTTCAAAGTCTCAGAGCGCTTCTTAGTGAAATCTTTTAAAATATTAATATCATCCTGGCCATAAATAACCATTATGGCTTTCATGGAGATTAAAGTTTAGAGATATGCCCTAGGTGTACATTCATATTTTCTCGTTCATTGAGTCCTAACTTCAGTAAAATTAGTTTTTTTAGAGAGAGCTGGGAACACTCGCTGTGACTGTCACTTCGTGTTGAATTTATCATATAGAATTTAAGGTGGAAGACAGGGGAGCAATCTGTCACAAATGATTGTATTTGTAATCTTTGAGGGTTGGCACGTGGGCTGGGGTTGGGGCTGGCAATAAGCTTTCTAGAAGGCTGCTGCTGTTGCCTGCCTGGTCTGTTCATTCAGCTCAGGTAGCTGCCGTGGTGAGGGGATTTGCTGGGCAGTGGGCATAAAGCACTTCCTCTAGGCTTGCCCGGGGTCTGTGTTTTGTGAACACAAATGCCTCTCAGGTTTTCTTAGAGAAATGATAACTCAGGTTGTCTTTACCACTGAATTCAGTAATAAATAAATACATGGAGTCGATGTGGGTTGTTGTGATGCAGGTCGATCCTTGATCCTCTTGTGTCTTGGACTAGACAAGGGGATTCAATCTTTGTGCTTGTAACAAAATGCACTTTTCCAAGGAAGCTCAAGGGTTGGGGATCTATGTTAAGTTTAGTTTGGTATGAACTGAAAAGTAATTGAAAGTACAAGCTGGTGTTGCCAGTTCATGTTGAGGCTCCTACATCTAGGTGGGAACAGAGCCAGGTGGCAGAGCGTTTTCGTGAAAAATCTGAGCATCTCTAGGTGGAGCTTGGAACCAGGGAAGAGGAAGGGTCAGAGTGCATTCTTTTTCATTGCACAGGTATGTTCAATGTTGGCAAGTGAGGATCTCTTTCCTGGGGCTGCGTGTTCTGGCCTCTGACATGCCGGGCGGGTGTTTCTTCACAACTTCTGTATTTTGGAAATTGGGTCCACACTTCTAATAACTTGCAGATCTCTACCTGGGAATCACAACCAGAGGCTTTTGAACTTGGCCAACCAGGATCCTACGTCTACATTTCCTTTCNGTGTCACATGGTCAATGGACTTCATCAACACATGGAAAATTCCCTTTACACCTCTCGCTCCAGGCGAGGCTGGAAATTTGGGCTGTGGAATGCACTGGCTACCCTGAGCACTCTTGGCTTCTCAATAGGTTGGATGTGAGGCCCACAGGGATGCAAGTTATTCACTGCTGCACTCTCAGATTCACTGCTGGGGTCATGATCAGGGTGTGCTTGGACCCAGCAGCCGTTCTCAAGGGTGGGAAGGGAACAGAAGGGGGTCACTATTTCACTCCACAATGAGGTAGAGGTCACCGTTGTTTGCAAAGATTCAGGCCATTAACTTCTGCAGGAACCTCCCCTCGTTCATGCAGTATGAGTAAGGTCCCAGTACATGTGACAACGGATGTACAACACTTCTTCCACTGCACTGAAAGCCACCTGATCAGTCTCCCACCAACTAGACTGTGAATACTGGAGAAGGATAGCTTTAGTTCTTAACAATGTCAGGCACCCAGTAGTTAGAACCACAGCTTCTAACATCATTCAGTGACTAGACTCTTGTGTTGGGTGCTTAATGGATTGCCATTTTACTGATGGAAAAAGCAAGATTGAACAAAGAACGGAAAAAACAAGACTGAACAAAGAAGGGCAGGCAATGCTAACANGGTCTGAAAGGGAAGGCAGTGAATTGCAAAAAGACCGTGGGGTCTCAGGCCGTCTCTCCTGCATGGTCTGCTCTGCACTGGTCCACTGCTGCTTCCTTGGAGGAAGGCCATCAATTCATGGGAGCAGCAGGTATAGGGTTGGTGACATACACAAGACCCCCAGGCCTGGTTGCAGTTTCACAGCACACACATCTAGAGTAGGCACTGTAAGTTTAGGGGAGGACATTGCATGTCACTCTGAACATGTTACAATATGCTGACAGCTTTAGTCGATAGTTCTGTCTGACTCCCACGTCCACACTGTGTGTCTCCGTTTCCTTCCCANTGTCCATGGGAATCCAGGGCTGTCCTGAGGAGTGCCTCTTCCTGTCCTTTGGATCCTGGAACCATGCTTGGTTGTTAGCAGATGTCAATATTCGGGCTCACAGTTTGACTCCATGTGTGTTTCTTTCTGCTGTTTCTCTCTGTGTGCCCATTTCGTGTGCTAAAGCTCTGCTGCCCATAGGAACGCTGTGGCTGGGTCTGCAGGCTTGGGCCTGGGGGCTGGTAGTTTTGACTCAGAAAAGTCCATCTTCTTTGAGGCACTGCCACTTTTCCAGGTGTCCCTGCTGGTGGCCTGATCCTATAGCTACCATGCGCCCCCCCCAACTCTTGTCATCATTGGAAACCTCTCTCTCCACTCTCCTCCCTGTCGCCCTGCTCTCAAGGTCTCCTGGCTTCAGTTCTTTTTCAGCTGCTGGCTTGAACTCCCTCGGGAGTCTGAGCTTTGAGGAAACAAAAGCCAGGTGTCTTGGCTTTGGCCTCTTCAAACAAACCTCCCCTGAGGCAGGGCACAGAGAGGCCTGGCTTCCTTTGTAGCCCAGAGCCAGCAAACACTGAGATAAAAAAACCCAAATTAATATATCAGTAAATTATCCTGCCACACTGACATACTCTGTAATCAGGAAGACAGTGAAAACAGGGAGAACATGCCAGGGAGGAATCTGGAGGAGGTAGGAGGAGCCCACACAGACAGCAGCGGGGCAGGGCAGGCCCTTGGAAAGCTTCAAAGCCTGAACTTTTCCCCTGCGATTTTGCTTGGGGTTCAAGGGGCACCGGGCCCCACTGCCACAGCAGTGACAGCAGTAGACAGACAATGGCACCTTCCCAATGTCTTAACCTAGGAAATGACTGAGTCTGGGCTTGGAAGCCGTTGCTGCAGTTAAACTTTATTTATCTAAACCGCTTTAACAGCAGTCTCCTTATTGACTGGCCGTGTTTTGATCGAAGCAGTGATCTTAGTGGCGGTGTGTGGAGCCCAAGCAAGTGCCTGTTAGAACCTGGAGAAATTGAGACAATCAAAGAAATTGTAGCTCGACTCCGAAGAGTTCAATCGTTTCAAAGTTTGGAAGTGAACGAATAAAACTGTCAGATTCTAAACACAGGGACGAACTTGTACAAACACGGCAGCATTGGTTAACCCAACCCTGTGACCCGCGTCGCCTGAGAGTAGTATGGTCATTTTAAAGTTGGGGCAGCTAAAGTCCAGAGAAAAGAAGCGCCCGAGCCAAGCACAAAAGCCTGGGCTCAAGGCTGAGTACTGTTGCATTGGCTTGGAAGCCAATGGGGAGAAAGTGACGCCATGACTACCACAGCCCCACACTCAGAGGTTGGCCAAGAAGGGGTGTCTGTTTCCTCATGNAGGCCAGAGGGGAAGCACAGGGCAAATGCACAGTGTAGATAATGTGACAGAGATTGTGTGGATGAAGAGAGAATGGACATGTTCAGGTGTCCTTAGCTCAGCAGGAGAGATCTGGCAGAAGACTGGTCACTGTTACCAGAGACATGAAGAAGACAAGGCAGGGGGAAATGAGAATCACGAAAGCTGAAGCCGGGCAATGGTGGTGCATGCCTTTAATCCCAGCACTTGGGAGACAGAGGCAGGAGGATCTCTGAGTTCAAAGCTAGCCTGGTCTACAGAGTGAGTTTCAGGACAGCCG
>LZPO01027506.1:72833-90825 GCA_001675575.1 Neotoma lepida | reverse complement strand
ACCACAGTCTGCATGTAACCAGGGGACCACCATAGGAGTCAGCTCTCCCCTTCAAGTACATAGGTACTGGGGCAGGAACTCAAGTTGGCAGGCTTTCTTCTTATTTATTCATTGTGTGTATGTGCCCACGAGTGTATGCGTGTGTGCATGTGTGTGTGTGTGCATGCTCACATGTGTTCCTACACACACAGTGGCATGGAAGTACCACAGTCTGCATGTAACCAGGGGACCACCATAGGAGTCAGCTCTCCCCTTCAAGTACATAGGTACTGGGGCAGGAACTCAAGTTGGCAGGCTTGGCAGTAGGCACCTTGACTCAATGAGCCATCTCAGTGGCCCTCCTAAATCCATGGTTTCTGTAGCATAGATTTCCTCTANGGGCTGTNGGAGGAGGCAGTCTGTGTCTTTGGCTTGCTGGTGAACCCCTTCTTTGGGGCTTCTCTGTTCGCAAATTTCCCCTTTTACAAGGATATCAGTCATTTTGGACTAGAGCTCACCATAATGAATTCACTTTAACTTGACTATCTCAAAAGGGAACCTACCCAAGCATTTATTATTAGGAGGAACTGAGGGTTTTGAGCTCTTAGCTATAAATTTTGTAGAGACAAGAGTCAANTCATTAACAATTATTAATTTAAAATCTTCCATAAAGAGTTAATAATCTAGGGTTAAAGAGATAGCTCAGTCAATAAAGTGTTTGCGATGCAAGCTTGATGCCTTGAATTCCATCCCCAGAATGTATGAATAAAATCTAGACATGGTGGTGTATATACCCATAATTCCCTAGTGCTATGGAGGTGGAGATGGTTGGATGCCTGAGGTTTGCTGGACCTTGCTCCTTTGGTGAGCTCCAAGCCATTGAGAAAACTGTTCTCAAAACCGGAGGCTGACCTGTGGCCTCCACAAGTGTTCACCCNCACACACAGGAACACCCGAGTACATGAGCACACACAGGAAGACAATAATCTAATTAAATCGTNTGGAAGAAATCATTTTACAATGCTTTGTGTAAAGACATTTGTGGAGATGGTAGAGTTTGGAAATAGGACTCAAGAGCCTTATGGTGTCCTAGAAAGTGAATCCGAACGGTTTGTCTCAGACAAATACCAAAGTNGTTTTAAGGAAACCACCTAGACTGCAAACAGGCTCATCTCTCTTTTGAACAGTTCACCCTACTTTACTAACCCCTGACCCCCTCAGTATCTCCTGAAGTAAATCAGGGGCATACTTCAGGTGACAAAAATGAGGCGAAAAGAAGCAAAATATTTACACTTTCTAAAAGCAGAAATAAATTTGTCCCAGGCCTAGCTTTATTGGAGGTATGTCTGCCTCACTGGTTAGAGCATGAAAGAGCTTATGGGATTCTGCCTTTGTTGATCTTTAGATGGATTGTACTCGGGAATTAAGCAGGCTGGAGGTGGGCCTTAGGAAACCCAAGGATCACGCAGGCTGGGACCTGAGCCAGGTGAGGGCTTGGCATGTTCCCCAGTGTAGAAGAGGCGAGAGAGCTGCTGTCTGCCTGCCTCAAGTGGGACATTTAAATACCTGTTTGTCTGTCTGGAAAGAATGACAGACAGGGAGCTGGCTTCTAGCTCACATACTGTCACTAGCCTTTCCAAGTCACTTTAGGCAACTTCTTTAATCTTCTGGTTGGCTGCTTTCTTGGCTACAGACTCAAGAGTATTCACCTGGGTGTCGGGCAAAGTCCCCTACAACAATAAAATCTTTGGAGGTAGATTGTTCCAAATATTAAAACTGATTTTCCCGTGGTTAACGATCCTAGGACAGCTGTGGTTCTGTGGTGGCTGAGTCCCTGACAAGTTAGCTATCCTGCAAGGCCGGTTGGGGGGCAGGGAAGCGTGCCTGCTTCTAAACCAGGAGGAGGAGATTTCTCCAAGATGCCTACAGCTGACCTTCTGACCTGGCCCAGCAGCTGCTCTTTCTCCCCGCCCCCACCCTCCCCCTCCAGTATCCACTGCTGGAATTTCCATCAGCTTTGCTGTGGGTTGCCTGGAACAGCCTGGGCTTTTAGAATCTGAACTCCCAATTCGGAGAGCAAATGTTGGGCACCCAGGGTTTGCCTCTTCTGAACACTTTTCCCTGACTCTTAAGTCAAGGAGTGACAGAGAGCAGTAGAGGCCTGGACTGTTTAACAGTGGTTTCTTTATCTGCTTCACCCACCGCCGACCAGGGCAGCTCTAGAGTTATCTGAGTGTCAGTAACAGGGACAGCTGCTGGTAAACAGAAGGATGTGGACACCAGCGCCCCAGTCAACAGGAATTTCACTTTAATCTGCTCTTGACTTAAAGAAACACCGCTCTCCTCTCCGTGCCGGGCCATCGTGTATTTATCTCCCCTAACTTTCAGATAGAAGACTGGCATGGGCTCAGGAAACCCCCTGCCGGGCTACAAAATTAATAAGGTGTTAGGGACATGCACCTTAGGTCGATTGGAAGAGACGCTGGCCCCAGNGAGGAGGGAAGGAGATCTCGCCCTGGAGTTGTCTGCCTAGCTGGAAACCGATCCTACATATTTATAAAGGTGAACTTGGCTCGCGGCCAAACGCCTGCATTTAAGTGATTAACAAATGCTTCTCTTTAAGCGGACACCTCTTGTTCTAAATATATTTGACAAGAATGCAAAGAGTCATCTGGTGTGCAGAGAGGGAGCAGCTCCGGCCTTCTCTTGCTAGGCTGGCAGGCCTGCCCGGGCCGTGCTCCTGCATGCTCGGTGCCAGCCGAGTTCACGTCGCTGGTGGGCAGGCTGCCAGAGCTAGCGGCTCCCCACTGTTTAACGACAACGGATTTACGGCTTCCCTCCATATTGGTGTTATTTTGTATAAACAAGGTTAACACTCCTTTTAAATTAAATGCACCACCTGGTGACTGAATGGGTGACCTTGCCAGCTAGCTTCACCTGCCCTGCCCTAGACCCGATTCTAGCTCTCCTGTCAACCTGGAGCTCTCCTTGGAATCGCCTCTGCTTCCCTGTTAAACAGACGGAGCTCCTGGAGGGATCTGGCGGGCCACTAGCCCTAGGTCCCGGGCTTGGTGGGACAACAACGGATTGGAAGTATGAGGTGCATCTTCCATGGTGTATGGCCCAGATCCAGACTGTGACCTGAGACAGCGTGCCTGCAGAGCCTGGAGGACGGTCCTGCAGAGCTATGTGGCGGGCCCCCAAAATAGAGATCTCCAGAGGAGGTCACGCGGTAAAAGAGATCTTTGTGTTGCACGGTGGCTGTAATACTGATCTAGGAGAGGGCTCAGCCCCTTCCCCACCCTCTAGGAATGTGAACACCTGGAAAAATTCTCCTGGCTTTACTTGGAAGAAATTTAATGGTGTAAACAAACGCAGCAGGAAGTCCCCTTTGATACAGAAGGCAGTGGGATGGCATGCTGAGCCAAGGGGGCTCTGTCTGCCAAGGTCCATTCTGAAAACATTTTAAGAATAGCTTGGAGTTGTCTAGGAAAATTTAGACGGACTGCTTGGCTGTAGAAATCTCTAGAAACTCCATCTAGTAACTTCCAGCAAAACACACTTCAGTTACTCATTTAGTTAGCAGCATGACGTCACCCTCCCCTTGACTTTTTTATTTACCAGTGCCGCAACATTGCCCCATGGTCTTTGCTTTGCCGTAGCATGGGGTATTCTGGAATAGCTGTCAGCCCTTATGCTAAGCAAACATGGAAGTGGGACCTGGAGAGGGACATGACCTCCTCAAGGGTCTAGTCTCCCTTATGTGTAACCATATCATGCTGGCCACGCTGTTTCTCTGTGGAAGTCTGCAGGCTAAGTGTTTGGCAGCATGCTTGCNGTTCTANTCCTCTGGAGCGCAGAGGCAGAGGCAGGAGGTTCAGGACTTGGAGATCAGTTTTTATTACACAGAGAGTTGGCGATCAGTCCNAATATAAAGAGACTGCAACTTTCTAAAAACAAATGAAATCCCAACAACAAAACACACCAGGAGGTACAAGGGATGTGGCTTTCTTAGCAGCTTACACTGGAAGGAGAATATCTTCACAAACAAGCAAAGTGAATAATTCTAGTAAGGGATATAGTCCTTTAAAAAATTGAATTTATTTATTGTGCGTTTACGTGTGTGTGTGTGTGTGTGTGTGTACGAGTGTGTCATGGCGAGTATGCATGGAGCCCACAGGACAGCTTGTTGGAGTCTGGTCTTTCAGTCTACCTTGTGGATCCAGTGCATTCTGCTCAGCTTATGGGTGGCAAGCTCCCCTACTAGCTGAGCCATCTCACTGGCCCCCAGTTTTAATTGCTAGACTCCTAACCATTTTATATCCATTTTAGTAAATTAGTTAAAATATCTCAGTGCTTGGGGTAAAATATTTCCTTCCTCCCAAAATTTCCCGAAGGAGTGTATCTTGTTGTGGGAGGCCTCCCAAATACTTGGATACTGGTAAGCTCCATTGTCCAGGTGTGTGGTAAGTATAGCAGTCTAAAGACATGAAGAGTGTTGTCTGGACATCCAGAGCACTCAGTTTTGGGGAAACTGGAGATGAATAGGACACAACAAGGCAAAGATTACTTCAAGACCTAAGGGATGAATGTGTCCATCATGACCCACTGTGGTAGTTTGAATGTAATTGGCCCCAATAAATTCATAAGGAGTGGCACTATTAGNAGATGTGGCTTTGTTAGAGTAGTTGTGGCTTGTTAGAGGAAGTGTGTCACTGTGGGGGCTGGTTTTGAGGTTTCCTATGCTCAGGATATTGCCCAGTGTCTCAGTTGACTTCCTGTTGCCTGCAAGATGTAGGATTCTCAGTTACTCCTCCAGCATCATGTCTGCCTGCACGCTGCCATGCTCCCCATCATGATGATAATGGACTGGACCTCTGAAATTGTAAGGGAGCCACCCCAATTAAATGTTTTCCTTATAAGAGTTGCTGTGCTCATTATGTCTCTTCACANCAATAGAAACCCTAACTAAGACACCTACTGTGGGAAAAGGGACCTCCGATGCCTGGCCCCTTGGACATCCAAACAGGCTTGCCAAGATTTCATCTGTGTCAAGTGGAGTGAGTTAGGAAGGAACCTTTACTTTGGCTTACATAGTGATTACTGTTGCCCAGCCTTGTCCTAAATGCTTGGTGTTAGCATCGTAATAGCTGTTTTAAGTAAGAGCTCTTTATCAATGCCACTTGACATGTGAGAAACTGAGGCAAGGTGGAATTAAGTAACTTGGCTGAGATTTCACAAGGAAGGGATTTGAACTCAAGCGGTCTAGCTCAAGNATATGCTATTATGCTGACCCTCCAGAATTCAGTGGCCATTATCCTGCGATTNCCCCATATTNCTTCCTTCCTTCTCTGTCAACATCATGCATCAAAGATACTAACTATCCCAATGAAGCATGAACTTTAAAAATTTGTTCATTGCCAGACNTTATTAACTACAACCACCTCACTGTCTTCTCCCCTGAGAGATAGTTTTTCCTCATTGTATAGGTAAGCAACACTGATCCACTTATCTCCATCCTCAACAGCCCCTTCCACATTCTCTTCATCATATCAAATAATACTTATTGAAACAAAATCAGTAGAAGTATCAGATTTTCTAGGGCAGTAACAATTGCAAATATTTTCTTCCACTGCACAACTCAATTCATATATATATATATATTTGCAGCTATGCTAGGAAGTACATAGCAAATGAGACAGACCCATAGCTAAACAGACATCTTTATAGACAGAGACCAGACAGAGATTGCGATGGGGAAAACTGAGAGCTGAGCTTGTCAAGAATACCAGAGAATCATTTGCAGCTCATCCTGAAGTAGGTCCTCCTGAGAACAAACAGGTTGCTATGACGTTCTGGTAGTGACTCTCAGAAGATCAGGCAAATTATCTCACACTATTTTATTTTATTTTTTAGATTCTTCTCTGCTGTAAACTCTCAAGTTCCCACGTTTCCTGGGACTGCACACATGGTCCTGTGACTCTCCAGCAAATGTGACCTCTGATGATCAGAGAACTGAGCCAGTTCTGTGGATCTGATCCAAACGAAAATTTTGTCTGGTCAGGGCTGTTTTTTTGTTTTTTATTTTTTATTTTTTCCCTTTTCTAGAAGTTAAATTTAATAACTTTTTCAATTCTATATTGATATCTTATGTAATATTCCTCAATATGCTTTATACTGCTAGAATACATTTTGTTTTCTGATACAATAACTATTAATACATATACATATATATCATATACATATATATTATAAAATGAAATATATAATAATAATTATTGAAGAAAATAAAAGTCACTGAAAATATCACTACAAATATTTTTGATTCTATATTTTTAGTTTTTTTCTTTAGGATGCTGCAAATCTATAGCATGAATGAGTTAGGAGGAGAGAGTAAGGCTAGAAAGTCCAGCTACTGAAATTCTGTCATGATTCTAGTTAGTGTGTATAAAATTTGCATATTATAAAATATACTTGTTTGTAAGAGCTGAAGATTATGCTGGATGGTCTTGTTTCTGAAATCCTCTTTTCTTGCAGATTGAATTTAAGAAGNAAAAGGCTTCNGAGGGGATTGCTACTGGGACCTCACAAGCTCAGGANGGTCTGGAGTTGCCCTAAGGGAACTGCAGAGTTCCTGTTTGTCAAGTATTCAGGCCCAGGTTTCAAGCATTCAGGTCAGGAAGAGCAGATGATTACCATAGCAAACCTTCGCAAGCATTGATAAACCCTACAGTAATAAAGGTGACATACTCCATTGGGCCAGAAAGAATCAAGGCAATGTCTAAGGCCCTCATCTTTCTCTCCTCTTTTGCCTAAATGCACTAACATAGGAACTTGCACGGGCATTTGATTTTATGCTTGACAATGTTCAACGTAACTACCTCCACCAGGAGAAAAGAAGGACTGTCCATGTGTTTTCCAAGGTTCTGAAGCAGCCTACTAGTTACATTATTGAACTGAGGTTTCTTCTCTGACATGCCCATTCCCTCAAACCGACCTCTTGGCTCTTCTGCTGGAAGCTTTTCTTGAAGCCCTACACTGACTGCCNGAGCCTCAGTACATGAGCTGCACTGAACTGTGTCCTCTGGGATTTCTATGTGGACCTCTTCNAGGTCGGTGCGCGGTCCACCTCTTCAGCTCTGGACCTAATCCTGTGTTGTTGGACAAAAGTAACATCAGAGTGGGAACTTTTTCTCCTTGATGACAATATACTTGGGCAGATTTTGCTGTAATGATGTAGACCACAGGCTAATTTTCTCTGGAAATGTGTTGAATCAGTGGGGAGAAGAAACACAGCTTTCCAGAGATGGAAAACCATTATAGACAACCCAGCTTGGTTCCCTCCTGGGACGATGGGCCATTAGTGTGAAGAAAGATGCTATCCAGCCTGCTACAGAGCAGATCTGGATTCCTTCCGAACCGTGTCATCATTGATAAAGTTGAGGTCCCTTTTGCGCAAATATTAAAGCTCCTTCCAGCCCCAAGATGTTGTTTCATGCTCCCACGCCATATTGATATGCAGGCTATAGTTTTCCCAGAATTGATTCGTCTCCTTCAATGTGGACTCAGGCACTTCCTAGAGTGTGTGTGGGGTGTGTGTGTATGNAGGGGTGTGAGNAGTAGGACAAAGTCAAAGCCTGCTGAAGTTAGATCTGAAATGTCCCCCAAAGTCCCATGTGATGAAAACTGTGCCACAGCCTGTGGTTCTATGGGGGAGATGGCAGAGCCTTTAGGGGTAGGGGTTAGGTGGGAGAAGTTAGGTCATTTGTGGATGTGCACTTTGGCATTCGAACCCCTCCCCCCAAAAGGTCATCAGCTTCTTTCATGCTCTTGCCATGCTTCTCTGCCTCACAACGGGTCCTAAAGCAACTGAGAAAACTGACCGTGACCTCAGTGAAACTTTTGATACTGTTAACCAAAATAAGCCACTTTGTGGCTGAAGAGGTGGCTCAGCAGCCAAGAGCCCTTGCTGCCCTCACAGAGGCCCTGGGTTCGGGTCTAAGCACCCATTTTGGGTGGTTCACCTAGCCCCAACCTCTATAAACTCNAGTCTTCACACCCCTCTTCTGGCCTCCACGGACACCTGCACACACNTGGTGCACATCCAGACGAACAAGCACATATACATATGCATAAACAGTTAAAAATCTAAAGGAATAAAATAAGCTGTTTTACCTCATTCGGCTAGTTATCTCAAGTCCTTTGTCAAAGACACAGCAAATGAGAGAATACCTTCAAGCAAAATGAGAGCATGTTGATTCCTCCCTTCTGCCTTTTCTGACTGTCATTTAGGGTTATAAGTTGCAAACATCAGACTCCACTCTGACTGGTTTAAGCAAAAATAAATAATTAAATAAATAGATAAATAGATAGATAAATAAAAAATAAATAAATAAATAAATGACATTTATTGAAGGATGTGAAATGGCAGCTCACAGAGTCATCTGGAGAGGTACAGATTTGCAGCAAAGCTTCCAGAAAGGTGTGCTACAAAATTGCATGGAAGTGGACAGTCACCATGTGGCTCCGATGACTGAAGACTTGGGGATTTTTTGGTAGTCATTGCTGCTGCCTTCACCAGTGGATCTTAGAGCTAGTGTGGGAAACTCTGTCTTCAAGCTAAATCTGGAGGCGTGTGTTGCCACACAGACCAACAACATGGAAGCTCCACTGGGCTCAGAGCTCATATAGAAGTGCTTCATACAGGCAACTGTAGACAGATTTTTCTTTGGGCTGCCACCTCACAAAAAATAGACTTGGAGACNTATTATTAATTATGAAAGCATGGCCTATAGCTTAGGCTTGTTCCTAACTAGCTCTTTTAACTTACATTAACCCATTTATATTAATCTACGTTCTATCAAATGGCGTTCNCTCTCTGTCCATCTTGCCCCTCCTGTTTCCTCTCCATGTCTCCTGGCTTCTCCTGCACACCCATATTCCTCCTCTTCTTTCTTTCTCTCCTCAGAAATCCNGCCTATGCCTCCTGTCTATACCTATACCTATTGGCCGTTCAGCTTTTGATTACACCAATGACAGCAATGCATCTTCACACAGTGTGCAAATATCCCACCACAGGCAACATCATGGGACACATAAAAGAGGCTGGGAATTTGAGTCCTGCTTCCCTCCATGGCAGCTGTAGGTCCCAGTGTATATGCCCCATCTTTGCTTCTTATTCATACAGTAATTCAGCAAGAACGCACCTTTCTCATTCTGGACATGGACCCACCACTTGGGAAAGTGGTTTCATAACATGGACTGCATAATAAGTCAAACACGGGTTCATGTTGCTTCTTCTCTTCCCTTTCTTACCTGTGCTTCAGCTCTTCATGTGCAAAACCCTGGTAGGAATATGCACCTTAGAGGCTTGCNACAATATTTAAAGAAACATATGAAAACCCCTAGCAAGGTGCTTTCCTGTAGTATTGAACATTTACTGTATAGTGACTCGCATGGTAGTTACTCCTAATAAGGCCCAAACTGTACAGTCTAAGGGGAAAAACCACTTATAACCAAAAGCTAAAATGCACTAATCAATAATAATAATAATAATAATAATAATAATAATAATAATAATCCCATTGATAATAAATGAGCCTTGGCCAAAGCCACACAAGTTCATCTGAGTATTTATTATATTTCAGTTCCTACGAGGGATTATATAGCCAAAGTGGAATGATGGGGAAGTTTGAGGTTGATGCTTTCAACTGTTTCCAAAATAAACACTTGCAGGAAGCTGGGAACCCTGTGTCTACAGTTCGGGAGTGAGAGACAGGTAGCCCACTCACTCTGCTCACCACAGGAGGTGTGGAGCGGATCAATATGTGGGGAAGTGTTTCCCTTGCACTTTTATTATGTTTGACAGTGATGACAGCGTACTATTCACCGAACGAAATGACTAATGCACACACACTCTCCCACTCCAACACACTGCTGCTATTTTTCGAACCTCCCGAGTCAAAGGTAGTCATGCAGAAAGCATGCAGCTGGGAGTTCTGAATGGCCAGAGCCCAAACTGCCCACGGATTCCAGCTTGTCAGAGCCACAGAGGAGAAACTAACTCCACTAAGTAGAAAGAACAATAGCAGCTGATGCTTCGTGTTCANGAGTCAGTGGTCAAANGGGCCGGGGAAGACCTGCCTGGTTATATAGCTCTATTTCTTCATCCTCAATTTGGGGCCAAATGTTTTATAAGAAAAAAATATCTTTTTATTCGAGCAACTTTTCCCAATCNTATTTAGATGCCACCCAGTTCTGCCTGCTCACAGAGGCACAGATGTTTCCACTTGGATCTGAAGCCCCGGCAGGCAGCTTCCAGATGTTGTGAGGGGGCAGAGGAAGTTCTTTCATTTGTGGTGAAGTTGAGATGCGAAGATCCGCAGACTCATGTGATATTCATCTTCCCACACAGGGAAACTGGAGCCAAGCCANTTGTCCACCCTCAGTTACGAGTGGGGTCATTGATCTGGGCTGAGGCNGGGGGGGNCCCTTTAACTGGAGTTTTATGAAGATGGTGCTGAGTTCCAAATTCCTACGAGTTTCTGGTTAGCACTTTGCAGCCCTTTCTGGTCTCTTGAAGAGCATTTCATGGAAAAGGAGGAAGCCGCAGGCATGTCTGGAGGAGTTCTACTATATTTATGGTCCAGGCTGCCATCACCAAGTATCACAACCATTCCACTCTTGGACGCCTGCATCCTTTTCTGTTAGTGTTGAAGTCCTACCACTCGACTGCTAAATAGTACGATGATCTTAACACCTAGATTAGAGAAAGGAGTCTTTACAACTCTTTTCATCCATTTCATGTTTTTTCTTTTCTCCTTCCTGAGCCCTACTTGCTTGGCCTGCTCTGATCCACACCCTCTAAGCCTGTCTACCATACTTATACTCACTAGATTGGATGGATAGTCATGTAGTTAGAGAATGAGATCTTTGCATCTACTTGGTTCTTTTTCCTACCCTAGGCCTTGGCATGGACGCTGCACATTCCCAAGTCTCACATATTTGGCTAAACCTTTCTTCTCCACTCTGGGTGAAATTATCAACACTCTAAAGAGTATCTAACTTATTTTCCTATTGGATACCCTTCTGTATTACCTCTGACCTACCAAATGATATTTGTTTATTTGCTCTGGTCTGTCTTTCCGCAGTAGATTGTAAACTCCAGGAGAGGTGTGTGTTTCCTGTTTCTGTCTGTCTGTGGCCTAGAACCATATGAAGCATGAACTGCACACTGACTTCGTGAATGCCAAGGTGAATAAATGCAATTGTCATTATTGCTTATGTTTTCTTATCATTTATAAAAGACACACTTGTACTGGCAGACACTGAGTCACGTACATTTCTTGCCACCATACCTATTCTCCCAAAGGGTTGCATGAGGAGCNAACTGAGCTAGCTGCTTCTCATCTTCAGAGCAAGCCATTCCTCAGCAGAAAAGGCTTCTTTCTTGCTGGTTCTCTGGCAGAAGCAAGTTCAGCTTGCTAGCTCACCTTTTCAAAAAACGTTAAAGTAGCTAAGTTTACAAGGAAGCAAAAGATCATCCCAGCTCCAATCTGCTTTGCCTTTCTGAATCCTGGTGATAGCCAATGCACTGGCTTCATGCTGCAAATTTTCCATGAAATTATTTTATAAATAGTTGTATTTTAAAGTTTGATCTTTTATGGTTATATAATTTAAAATTATGTAAAAATTTAAATTAATTTCCATCTTTTTATTGCAACCTCCTGCCTTTTGTTCAGTATAATTTCTTTTAGGCTGATTTGTCAGTGCTCTGCTTACCTGTGAGGCCACTGAGGTCACAAGAAGTCCACAATGAATATACGTGAACCAAACGAGTGGTTATGTGAGCTTCACTACTACAACATAGTATTCCAAACGTGCACANTGAAATCTACGGTGGTCAAGATGGTTAGTGTTCCCTGGAATCCCCAGTGCATTGCTAGGGTGGACTGTGGAAGAGGGGTTGTTTTATATGTTTAGAGATAACAAAGATGATGGGGTGGACACATTTTCTACAGTCAACCAATTCTCTGTATTAAAATAGTTTCCCTTTCCACAGGATACTTTTTACTGTGTGCAAAAAAGTAATAATACGTTAAAAGTGTGTGTGTGTGGGGAATCCCAAATAACAAAAACCTACCCTCAGTATCCTAAAGGAACTTCAGAGCACCAAGAGTTACTGAGAGTGAATTTTCTCATAATAANACAGGAGTTGACTTACACTTTTGATCTAATTGAGGACAAAGGAGGGATTTTTTTTAAAATGGGTATTTGTGTGTGTATCTGTGGTATGTGTGTGTGTCCATGTGTAAGCATGTGTGTGTGTGTGCGTGCACGTTAAGTCAGAGGTCAACATTACGTGTCTTCTTCTATCTCTCTCTATATTCTTTTCTGAGTCAAGGTTTCTCACTGACCCTGGAGCTCACCAGTTCAGCCAGACTGGCTAAGCAAAAAGTCCCAGATGTCCTTGTGTCTCTGACTCCCCAGCCCTGAGATTACAATAATTCACCTTCATGATTGGCTTTTGTGTGGATACCAGGGGATCTAAATTCGAGTCTTCTTGTTTGCATGGCAAACGCTTTACTGAGCAAGCCCTCTCCTCAGTGCTTGAGGACATTTTACAGCTGCAATCAGCTCTGCGATCTTTGACACAGAAACACACTGACTCATCTCCCTATGCTGGAGGCCCAGATTTGACAGCTGTCCTTTAAGAGTGAGAGAAATCCCATGTCATTGTGTGTGATTTGAATGATACCCACAGAGAAGTGAAGAAAAACAAAGCAAAAAGTAAGAAAAAAACATTGATCTCCGTGGGGGCAGTTTTAATTTTCCAAGTTAAACAGAAAATAGAGATGCATTATGGGGAGTCGAGGGCAGCCATGACTTTCCAGTAAACACAGCCTTTATGTGTTTGTGAATGGAGTTATGGAGCCCAGGCATTTCAATGACAGTATACACCTCTTTATGTAAATATAAATATAAATAAATATATATAGATAAAATATGCAATCTGTTGGAGGACAGGTAATTCACAGTTTCTTTGTTACTTTTCTAGAAACCTTCTTTAGCTGTTGTTACATGAAAATTTTAATATGCTGACTGTTCCACAGTCTTGAATGTCCTTCCATTTTCTTGATCATGCTTTTTGTAAATTGTTCACATAAAATCTTTTGGTATGGTTTCAAAGGGCCCTTTTGTAGATGCACAGAGGTCTTATAATTAGTTGAGTAGAGCTAGCCAGTGAGAGGATGACCTTTCATCCTCTACCTCAAAGAACCCTTGGTCTACGGAGAGAGGTGGCTGAAGCTGGATTTAACATGTGGATAGTGCTTTTCCCGCCCTGCTCACAAGTGGCACAAGGAAGACAAGCTTCACCATGACATTAACACAGCCCAGCTGGAGGAAATACACTTCTCAAGGAGGGAGAATGGAGCTCACCCAGCCCCTCNGTCACTGGGTTAAAGTACAAGCCTATGGGTCCTCATCAGCAATTCCAGGCAACTGTTTCAAGGGTGAAGGGAAGGATGTGATTGAGACTAAAAGACGGAAGAAGGTTCAAATCTGTGTCTAGACTCCTAGTACCAACACCCAGTCTGTTCATAAGGCTAGGCAAAATGTCAGCCCCTGGACTGATCCACCTGGTGTACGGGCTCATTAACCACATAGGCAGGAAGATGCCTGAAGGGCCTTGGAAGCAATAAACAAGGTTCTCCTTCCAGCACTAGGCTGTGGCTGGGAAACACACCTGTCCCCATGATCCCCAAAGGGAACCCATAACCATAAAGAACTTCCTACCCTTCTCTTCACCTCCAGCCCTTNGCTCTCTANCTTCACAACTGTGGATTTTTATTTATATAATTGCAATTATATGTAAATCTGCACTCTGTGTCTGATTCCTTTCCCACGTACAATAATGTTTAAAATGGAAGCTTATACAACTGCTGCATTTATCAGAACTCTATCCCTTTAGATGGGTGAGTAATATTCCATTATATGGCTATGTCATGAGTAAAAGTTCTTTTATGAGTTGATGGATGTTTTTGGTATTTATATGCATGGTTTTTAGATTAAATACTTATTTTCTTTCTTTCTTTTTATTTTTAGGAACACAATTTAAGTGGAGAGGAGTTTCTGAGTCATATGGTAAATTCTCCGTGGACTCATTCAAGTATCACAAAACTGCATTGTTTTATATCCCTGCTGGCCATGCACTAAGGCTCGAGTTTTCCCATCCTTACCAACGATCATTATCCATTTCTTTTACTAGTCATCTTTGTATGTGTGAAGTAACTTCTCATAATGGCCGTGATTTGCACTTCTCTAATAGTTAATGGGGGTGACCATCCTTTCAGAGGCTTGTTGACTGTTTATATTATCTGTGTAAAGACATTTTCCAGAAANTTGTGTGTGTGTGTTTTTTCCACAGTGCACATTACATATAAAGTGTAATTGTCTTTCTAGCCCTGTCTGGTCATTTGAGAGNCTACATTTAACCCCAAAACAAACAGCACAAACTGCCAATGCCAGTGTCCATGGAGTTACATCCCACGGCTGGGAGGTAACTTTGGGTTCTACCTGGGTCCCCTCTGTGGCACTTGACTTCTGAGGATCAGCTGTTTGCATGCTCTCTTTTTTCCCTAGTGGAGTCAGAATAAGTTTTGCCCTCTGACCTGATTGTAGCTTTGCTCCAACGTTCATCAGTCCCCAGAAGTTAAGAGCATGTGCTTCGGCCTTGGACTGTGGTTTAAGAACCTCTGTAGCTCCCTTTGGCTGTCATGGGGCCTTGAAAACTACTTCCTTGTGTTTTTGTTTTCTCAACTCTNTAGTGCCCATGTCANTTATGGCCTCATGAGATTGTTATATTGCATGAAGCAACACATATGCATTAAGGCCCATGTCTAAATATGTCTNAGGACTCCCTGCGATGTACTTTAAAAACAACTCACTTCTTCTTTGAATGGCAGTATTTTTAGATTGACAACCTGAAGATTCAACCTGGGTCCCCTGATAAGTACAGGAAAATATTATTTCTAGTGTCATTAAGGCATTATTGTTAGGGCCAGCTGTTCAGGCAGTGGGACCCAGAACCTTCTCAAAGGCAAATGCATTAGCAAAATAATTTATAGTCTTTATACCTACATTTATTTTTAGGAGTGTGTGTATGCATATGCATGAACGTGTATGTGTGTATATGAGTATGTGTGTTTAAGTGCGTGTGTGTGTATATATATATGCATCTGCATATATGTTTTTGTGTGTGTTTATGTATGTATAGTATATATATGTGTTTATGCATTTATATGTGTATTTGTGTGCATGTATGTATATATGTGTAGATGTGTGTGCATACGTATGTGTGTATGTGTTTATGTGTTTATGTATATGTGTATATATATGTGTGTGTGTGTGTGTGTGTGTGTGTACATGTGCCTGTGTTTCTGTTATGTATGTGTTTATATGTGTGAGTATGTCTTTCTGGTGTGTGTGTGTGTCTTCTGAACAGGTAATTGAACACTATCACCTACTTATTATGGGTAGGTGACACAGGTCAGGAATTTAGCATGAGGTATTTATGCATATTATTCCATATCTTAATAATGACTCTGAAAAATTGATGCTATTATCTTTATTTTACAGCTGAGGCACAATTGAAGTCCAGCCATGGTTGGTAACTGAACCATCTTTTACACATAATCCTAAATAAGATAAACTTAGCACCAGTCTCCCTGAGGACACCATTCTTTCCTGCTCCTTCCCCAGCTCCACGGTAGTATACAGAGATGCCGTAGNTGTGGTATAGAGAGTCCGAGATCAAACCAGGGAACTCTAGAGGTCCAGGACCAGTGAACACTACTGACAACTGTGGACTATGTAGACCAACTCTTTCCATGTTCCCTGCTATCTCTGAGGAGAAACTGAGTGTGCTGGAAAAATCTACAGACGATTCTCCAAGAATGGAGAAACTTCTACCTAGTGGCTATCTATGTACACGATGTCTTACTCCTGAAAAACTAGACCAGACAGAATGAGAGATCCACATTTCTTAGCTGTATGTAATCACAACNTTGAAGTTAAAANTAATTCAGNCTAAAGTCATTCAGGTAATTGGCTAAACATAATTTGTATTCATCAAATTTCATTACGTGTTTTCATATATCAATTTCTAAAGAAGGAAAATACATGTAGTGCCCATTTTCTGATCCTACAGGCCTGGGCTGGAGAAATACATTTCCCCTGAGTTGTTTGCTNTAACCTCNCAAATAATTATTTACTTATTACTTCTGTTCTTCTCTGGCAAAGCCACTCTCAGAGCTCTGTGATTGGCAGGTGAGAGAACTAGGTTGTCATCACATAAATCTGAAATCCAAACCCTGGCCAGCTACCTGGTTCAGGGATGGATTAGACTTGCCTGTCTTGCCTGTCTTGACACCTGTTTGTCCTCATTGTTATGTTAACTCTGGGCACTGATGACTCAGGCNNATGCCTTGGAGAATAAAGAGGAGTAAAATGAACATGAAATGTAATAGATGCTGTGACAGAATTTGTGTTCCCTAGAGTTATCTCAAGCACGGAACATNCCTGGTGGGGCCAGGTTGCCTGTGGTAGTTTATGAGCTGGATAAGATGTTTGTGCCATCCAGAAGGGATTGTTGGGCTCAGTTACCTCAGTGATTGAATTTCTTAGACATTGGTAGAGTCATACAGAGCTAGTGGTGGCGCGCGCGCGCGTGTGTGTGTGTGTGTATGTGTGTGTATGTATGTGTGTGTATGTGTGTGTGTGTATATGTGTGTGTATGTGTGTGTGTATGTGTGTGTGTGTGTTTTGTATGTATTTATTTGTAAATACTCTTATTTAAAACAGTCACTTGGGAGATAGGGGTGTGGCTCAGTGGTAGAGCACACCCTTAGCCCATACAATGTCCTGGGTTTGCTCCCAAGCACCAAACAAAAGGACAATAACCCAGCCAACCAGTAAGTTCAGAGAAACAGTTGAACTTATTCCAATTGTTTTGCAATGTAAATACACATAAGTAATCATAACAGAAATTTGAAATTTGATGCTTTTGGAACTAAGTAAACCTAACAGTTTGGTTGTAGTCCTCAGGCTCTGGGAAGGCAAGTCCTCTGTTTAGCCATCTGGAGAATCCTTGCCNTGTCGGAAGGTTAGTGGATAGCAGCTTCATTAGAAGTATTCATTCAGAGCACATTGTGAGTGTTTTTGATCTCGAAGGGACCATCTGGACTTTCACAGAGAAGCCTGTCACTCTGCAAATGAGCGTTCTGGTTTCTATACGGGCTGCTGTGGGATGGGTCGGCNTGAGCACAGGGTCNGAGAAACTTTGGCTAGGGTGCATAAGAAGCGGATGCTAGGGAAAAGGGTGACAGTGAAGCAGGGAGTGAAATGTCAGGAGAGCATCATTGCTCACGGATAGTCGGGCATGCTGACTTCTGAGAGAATGGGCTCTTCTGCCATGAGAACCAGCTGCAGCTGGGACTGGATGTCAGAAACTGCTATTCACACATGCTTGTAAAGTCAAATTACATTCAGAACAGCAGTAACCATGAAGGGGCCCATAGACTGTAGTGTGCACAGCAAGGTATTTTTTAATTGAAAATACAACTCCCAAGAGGATATTGATAAGACAATTTAAGATATTCCTCTAAATATCCTTTTTAGTTCTAAAATCTGTATGTTGGTCTACTTATNAAATGTGTTATTTGTTTACTTTAGAACCCAGGAGTGATATTTATCAACACANAAACTGTCAGGGAAAGTCTTTGAGATGGAATCACAGTGGACCAAGGTAGAATTCCTTCAGTTTTTAATCTTTGNTCATACCCACCACCCCCTGCAGAGTATAAAATTTAAGGACCTTCTAGTGGCAGCTTCTAAGTTCATGTGTGAAAGTTAGCTATGTAACTTTAAAAACAAGTAGATTTCCAATGATTGAACACTTACAGGAGAAAAAAAATATCTACTTTTCCGGTATTTGTACATTATGTCTGATTAG